>JACXVO010036424.1:3478157-3488717 GCA_015501135.1 Hapalochlaena maculosa
GAATCATTCCGACTGGAATTGAATTGGACTTTTTTTTATTCCTATTTCCAACTAAGTTCCTACTGTCTTTATTATAATACTAACCCTAATATGTGCATGTTCTTTGTATTCACTAGTATACGTATCTTCCTATCTTTTCTTTCCCCCTTGATTTTACTTTTTTATATCGCTTAGCTACAACATTGCCAGGTGTATAATTAATGTGTTCATTGTATTCAGCATTGATCAGTGCCACATTGTAATACCCTGCTTGAAAATCAATTATCGTCTCATTTGTAGAGACCCTGGAAATTCTATTCGATACGCTTTTCACTATACGTTTAATGCTGAATGCGGGTATTTCATCTTTTTCTTTACATATCTAAGGCTTAGATACTTATGGAGTTTATGAAATGGTTCAAAAGCACAGAGTTTAAATTAAGTGTTACTATTAGAAAATTGACTATTTTATTATTAGGTTCAATTGTTATAGATAGTATAATGTTTTTAAAGAACTTAAGCAATTTTATTGGGTTCTTTTAAAGAATTTGAACATTTTTCTAAATTACAACAACAACAACAACAACTACTACTACTACTGCTACTACTACTACTACTAACACTACTATTACTTCAATTTTTCTTTTTGGAAAAGAGAGTAATTACTATATAGGCCCCACCACACACAAACACTAAACTAGGAAACCAAGATTCCACCTGGAAACAAGTGTAAATTCCTACGAGATCAGTGATCTGCACTGAGCAGTTTGATCTTGTTATGTCGTAACATTCCATTCAAACTGTTATGATCTACAGTTTACTATCGTAATCAATTATTGTGCTACGAGCAGTTAATATGATATCTATTACATATTTGGATAAATTAGAGCTGTGTTTTACGAATATAATCGCCTTATTCATTAATATTAGATTAACAGTAATGTAATTAGAGATATAAAGATGTATAACGTTACTGATATTTTTATTTTCCGGGCTTCTAAACGAACGAATAACATCCAGTGTGTCAAGCAATAACATCAGTTTAATTATGAATCTTTGATTTGGTAAAATTCTATTAATATTAGTTGTACTGATTCCACCTGTGATCGATTTAGATGGCTATATTAGTCTAACTTGTTGAGTGGCTATGAAACTCAACTTTATAGTCATTAGGTTTAATTGCAGGCTTTCTAGGCGTATATAGTTTTATTCTGTATTCTGTCCCCAACTCTGTAACTATTTCTAGCCTCCTATTTATCTCAGTTAAGGTTTCATTTGGTGTAGGATTATATTAACGATTAATTTCTTTCGTAATTTTTTTTTTATAAATCTGACTATCACCATTATACAAAATTCAGGTTTTATCAGTCGGCACTAAAATACCTGTTGTCTATTACTGTTTCTCAGGTATTCGCTTTAATTTCCTCTGGTGTAGGTTGTGTCTCTTGAAAACTTTTATAAATGTTACATTTTTAATTTATGATATAGTTGCTGCTGAAGCAGTACCGGAGATCGATTAGGTGGGGCGTTCTGCAGTGGTTTAAATTCCTGTTTGAGCACTTCTTCGATCTCATTTTCATTGGCAGATTTAATTTTTCTGTCGATGACGAATGTCTTCCATTTTATTCTATTAATGAAAGAACTGGTATTTCCTGTCGGCAGTCTCAGGTACTCCCTCTTACTAAGTGTAAATATATTGTTAAGTGAAATATCCAATGTCATCTTTTTCCATCTTTTATGCAGCATTACGCTAGCGATTTTATCCAGAATTTCAAAGCTTTTTTACAGTTATCGGCTACTTTATATTCTCATACAGCAGCAATACTCCTTCCAATGGATATATATGTAGAAATCCGTTATTGTACGCTGAATTCATACGACAGTTATGATAGAAGAAGATGGAATGAACAGGCTTTTTATTTATCTCGGTATTTTTATGATTTGCGTCTATTTGAATCTGTGCGTTGCTCTTTGTCAAGTACACAGCTATTGCTGAATCTTCTTTATATAATGATGATATAATGTGTGACATACAGCCCAACAAATACTTGATGCTAATAATTTGAAACAGTCGTTGTGAGTTGGATAAACGCCACTTATTCTATCTTGTGTGATAATCTTTGTTACAGAAATTCGGAAACACTAGCAGATTTCCACTTGTATTTCCAGTAAATCAATTATTTTGTTCAATGGTAGCATATGGTAACGGACAACCGTGAAAGAGCTTTGAAATGCACGTTATTCGGTTACTATCAAGCTGATATTATGTATATATATATATATATATATGTGTGTGTGTGTGTTTGTCTGTGTATGTATGTATGTATGTATGTATTTATGTATGTATGTATGTATGTATGTATGTATGTATGTATGTGTATGGATGTTATAGATATTTACAATTATAATGAAAGAGCTAACAAAAGTTTAGCCAGTTAAGAATTACAAAACCAGGAGAGAGAAAACAAAATGCGTTTGTTTAACTTTTTCATCTCATATCCTTTACATTTTACAGGCAGGTTATTTAATTTAAATACAACGGATATTACGTATTTGGATCTCGAGGATTTACAGCTTGATGTATTAAATAGGGACCCTTATTTATTGGAAACACCTATGGACGTATTTTATATACCCTGATTTTGTGTCATGTTGGGCATTTGGAAAATAAAAGTACGTTTCAATGTTTACTATTGACTATGCTAGATGATCTCTAAAATATTTCGAAACGTAAGTCATAAGATTTGGATGATCAGTGTAAATTTAGGAGTAAATGAAAGAATCCAAAATGCAAACTGGAGGCACAAAAAGAGCCAACGAACGGTCAACTTCTGAGATGTTAGTCTTTGTCTAAAGTGTTTATCTGAACATCGCTTCTGTTTTTCTTTATGCTAACGTGTGACACCTTCGTAAATTTTAGACTTCTGTAACTACGAGTGGCCTTTGAGACTGAAATTTGTTGACAACCCTTTTGCAATAGTCCATCGTATATGCATGTATGTATGTATGTATGTATGTATGTATTTATGTATGCATGTATGTTATGTATATATCTGCATGTACACACACACGGTATGGTATGTCACAGTGTGCTTCTTTTAATCAAAGAAAAGTAATTTAGATGTTCCAGAATAACAAATTGATGAAAATAAGTACTGGATTAAAGTAAGTAGGAGTCTGAACATGTTAGTCTAAATATTCTGTAGGTGTTGTCAGCCTACATGGCCGCAGTCCATCGCTGCAGCCAATAAAAAGAAAAAAGAAAAAAATTACATATTTGTTACGTATTAAATTCTACATCTATCTGTTCAGAATCACCAGTTATGTTGTTACGTTTTGGTTATGATGTACTGTTTCTTTTTCGTTTGTTTCTTTGTCATTTAAAATAATACAGCCACTGGAGAAACATGTAGATGTAAATAATCCTATAATATGATTTATGTTTCGCTTATGTTTCCAATCTCATAATTTAATCTTTCTTTCATTTCTTGTATGTACTCTTTTTACCCTTGCTGTACCATCTTCATTTTCTATTTATCATCTCTCCCTGCATTTGTCTGACTCTCTGTCTCCTTCTCTCTCTTTCTCATCTATTTTGTCTTTACCTTCACTATTCTAAATTTTCTATTAATGTATACAATCTTCTTTCTATTCTCCTAACATTAATCTAACTGGCTTTTCCTCTTTTGCATATTATTCATCTTCTTTACTAGTGTCTCTTCCAGATCATCTGACACTCTGCCAACATTAATTTTACCGGTCTGCAAATTCCATATAAAACCACCTTTAGTTTTGAATGATAACAGGAAACTAACCAGTTCTTTGACATAATGACAAGACTATAATTCGATGGATAATACTAAATTATCATGTCCACTAACGTCATGACACAGAAAAACAATATGTCCAATAATGTGATGTATAATTTAACCAATGACGTTACATTTATTTTAATAATGCATTCAGTATTATACATAGTAAAAAATACACAGTAGCCGTACTCGTTCTTTCTCCTTAAGAATAACAGGTGGCGTTGGTGATGAGCTTCTGCTGTTGTTGCTGCTACTATCGGAAATGGTGGTGACTTTTAATCTTCTGATCAACTCCAATTGAACAGATCAATGCATTCCGGCTGAGCCAAACCTGTCCTTTCAGAGGTACTTAAGACTTTATTATACTTTGGATCCTATATTTCGCAAGACGCTAGAGTGCAATTTAAAAGACATTTGTCAGTTATTTATAGTCAACCGTGTAACTATGACTCGTTCTTGAGTCATGATTAGAAAGAAAGCAAATATTACCACAAACTGTTATGCTTAACCATGTTATAGTCATTGTGAATTGTCTTCCTTCAAAAATACATTATAAACCTTGCACACTTCCTCAAATCTCCGCAACTACTAGTCAACAACTTGCATCCAAATAGGTATGTGACAAACTCTACATTCGCGCTGGCTTGCTTTCTCCCGTGCGGCGTGCGCGCCTTTGAACGCGCCTGCATGAGGGTACCCCTACAAAATGTGTATTTTTGGTGTTATGACTGCGATTTTGGGACCCCTCTGTCTGATGACGTCAGGGAAATCCGTAGCTAGAGTCTTGTTGTCGAATTTTCAAAATATGTCAAGCTTTCCCAAAATAACAGAGGCGTGTAGAGAAATGATGTATTTCCAAGTTAATTTCACAAATTTCTACCCAACTATCATTAACCAATGGTAAGCCATTATTTTCTTTATCATCTTAAAACCATTCTGACAAAGTTTGAAGTTTCTGCTACAACTCCCACGCCAGTTCTAGCATTCCCAAAACGCAACATCAATTGCTATTGCTTCAAGAGCAGGTAGCTGAGTATGAAGAGGTCTCTGCTGCAGACCCAAGTCTCAGGGTAGAAAAGAAAACTTACAGTGCTACAACCCACATGATTATCTTTGATCATGGAGTGAATCATGTGCATACCAAGAACGTTCCACCTCCCCTGAAGAAAACGTTGATCCGCACTGGACATGACCCAGGTGATGTGCCACAGAGAGCCACTGTGGAGATCATGGTGTAAGTCAAATACCAGTTGGTCACTTATGTAGGATACTGAAATGATACTTTCAAATGAAAACATAAAACTGAACTGCAAATACCCAGTCATGGTTCGAGGTCAATTTCTTGTTTTTATAAACTTTAGATATAGATTTTACACCTTTTTGGTATGAAACTATTTGATGTATATTTTATTTCTCAAAGGCCTATTGGAGAGTATTTTTCATTTGTATGGTATTGAAATTTTCACCTAGATATCCCAAGTAGCCTTGAAGAAAGGCCGAATAGATGTAGCTATGGTTCAAGGTCATAGTTAATGCAGTAATTAAACATAATATAGAAGTGAGAAAATGAGTGCTATTTTGTGTACTAGATTTGGCTCCAGTTTCACTTCTATTAAAGATATTGGTGTAATTTTCTTTGTTTTTCAATACACTTTCAGGTAAAAATATCATTAAAATGATTTGGCCAATTTGAAATTTTTTTGTCACATACCTAATCCAAGCTCTTTATTCTAGTATACACAAATACAGTGAAGAGACACTATATAACATTCTTTATTACTATCGATTAAATCTTATGTTTTACAACAGTTTTAGGATTCAATCACTACGCACCCTTACAATCAATGTGAAAAATGCTTAACCGGATCTCTTACGATTGTCATAAATGCTAGGATTTCAGTCAGCACCATCAAGATTTGGCATGGTGAACGCATATAATCAACATGACAAAAACTGTTTTAAAAAAGATTGACTTCCAATAGACTTACTTTGTCGCTATTTGAAATAGCTCACGCAATATATATGTAATTGATTAATACTGTGTGTGTTATATACTTGTTCTTATGTTGAAATAATGGATGTTTTGCAGTTTTCTTTGCAGACTTTAATTTATATATGGAATCCGTAGAGAGGTAAAAATTAATAAAGATAGAAAGTGTTCCCAAGCATTTATGTGAATCCATCAAAGTTTCTTCTTTCTTTTTACAAAAAGCAGATTTTAAAATACTATCGCAAATTATATTTGCAAAAGTTTCAAACTTAGAAATACTTTTTGCGAATCAGATGTGTGAATTACAAAACCACATTGTCTGAAAGTGCCTAATCTACGAGCATCTAAACACTGAATTCAATTCCATTTCAGTTATTGTACAATGAATTTATTCAAAGCAATTTATTCAAAATATTTCGGTCATCTCATACAGAATTTAAACAATATTATCTATTATTTATAAGTATTGAAAATTACAGTTTCAATTAACTTGAAACTCTTTATAAAAACTTTCACACATGGTATATCCTGATGGTTGTTATTGTGATGGAGTTTTTTTCTTGAATTCAAAATCGAAGTGTAAAAATATGCATATTTTCTTATGCTTGTTAAGACAATCTTAACTTTTTTTTTCATAAGCAACCATATAAAGTCTAATTTTATCCTTATAAATCATTTATTCCTATACATTTCAATTTACCTTCTTCTACAATAGTTTCCAAGCTATAGGGAGTAGTTTATATTTCATGCATATAACTCTGAGAAAGTTAATCTCTGAACATTTTGATAACTTTAACGAAAGTATGAGGATTTGCGATTATATAAATATAGCCATCCTAAAGCTAACATGCAATTCGTCAATCTAAATCAATAACAGAGATGTAACTCTTCTCTGTTTTATGATTTGAGATACTATCAAACTAATGATTTTCAATTTTCAATTGATACATCAATTAAGAAAATATTTATTTAACATTCTAGACAAATATTGATTTCTTTACTACCCACAAGGGGCTATACGCAGAGGGGACAAACAAAATTGGAAAGTGAGAGAAAGTTGTGGCGGAAGAGTACAGCAGGGTTTGCTACCACCCTCTGTCGGAGTCACGTGGAGCTAAGGTGCTTTTCGCTCGATAAACACACGCAATGCCCGGTCTAGGAATCGAAACCACGATCCAACGACCGCGAGTCCACTACCCTAACCACTGGGTTATTGCGCCTCCAATGGTAAAACCCACATGATATGCGGAAATACTAAACATAGAAGTTCAATCCATGGGTTCTTAATCGAAACGACTAGATAATTGACTCTGAACCCCTAAAATTCATAATAAAAATCAATTTTCCTTTTTAACTCAAACATATTGAAAACAACAGTTTTTTTTATAGTATTTGTCACATTACGTATGTAAATGATCCACTTCGGCAGTATTGAGAATATCTCATTAAATCAGGCATCAATGTCGATATCATGCACAGAGTACTTATAATATAAAAGCAAAACATGACAAGCTTTGAAATGTCGAAAAATACGTAATAAAATGTAATCAATAAAAAGGCAGCGAGCTGTCAGAACGTTTAGCATATCAGGCGAATTTTTTAGCGATATTTCGTCTGTTGCTACCTTCTGAGTTCAAATTTCGCCGAGGTCGACTTAGCCTTTCATCATTTCGGGGGTCGATAAATTAAGTATCAGTGGCATACTGAGATCAATCTAGCCTGACCACCTTGTCTGTCCTTGTTTGTCGCCTCTGTATATAGCTCCTTGTAGGCAATAAAGAAATAAGAATGTGATCAATAAATAACGTTACTAAAGAATAAGGTAGGGAACAACAATGAAAATATATGTACTTCTATAAACATATTTAATCTTGTAACAGCGTTGTAATCAGCATTTCACATAGATTCCTGATTTATGCTATCATCCTTTGCGTTCAGTGTGAAAACTTATTCATCTTTTACGAAAGTTAATCTAAAAAGTAAATCAGATGCAATGCTTGGTACTGTTTAGTGAATCAGATAAAGAAGTACATTAATAACTAAAAAGCAGAATGCTTTTACGATTTACGCTAAAGTAGCATTGGTGCCCAACTTAAATCTTACTATTCAAAATTCTACAGAAAATTAGGTAACTTATGTTATTAGTGTAATGTTTGTATCAAATCTTACACTGTTTAGCTGTGTGACCGAATTTCAACTTATGACATTCATATGACTAAACCAATACGTTTACTAATTGATTAGTGTTATTCATTAAACAAGATAATAATATCATTAAAACTAAGACGTCAGATAAGGAATAACATTTTTATTGATTGCTTTTAAATTATAAAAGTATGTTAATTTTTGTAATCTTTATTTAATTTTTTTTATTGTCATCGTTACATGATAATCTTTTTTCTCATCTCTTTTACTTGAGAAATGATCTTTTGAATGATGAGATCGCAAATTAACTTTAAGTTAATCGCCAAACAAAGAGCTATACTTCTCCAAAAGTATTAACATTTATGATTTTCTAATATTAGTCATACAGCGGTGTCCTTAAGATATACATTAACAAACATTTATTAATGTGTTTAAATAGTACGGGTTTCAATCTTAATCATAAAATTAAACAATATCCTGCACGCAAAACTAAATTTTCTCAAGAAATAGGGATTGCACTAACTAAACTACCGAATACGAAAATACCCTTTCTTCTTACATTTATAATAAAACCGACAGTGTGCAAGATGTATATGAGGAATGCTTCATCAATATGTATATTTAATATATTTTTCTAAACATTTCATTAATCGTATTTTTTTCCGAATACGTACGAACAAAATCAATACCTCGCTAGGGTTTAGAAGTTGTATGAGTCAAAGGCCATTCAATAGTGTGTATATAGACGAGTTAACATCAATGACTAAAGTTGTATGAACCAGAATCGTGGGGGAAAACAAGGCTGATGTGAAGATGGGCGTCTGGATCTTCATTCGACGTATGATCTTTATTCAATGAAACTATGCAACACACGCTACGCGAAAGAGCCTCGACAGTGAACGATCAGTCTAGAGTTGACCAAGCCAGTTAACGGATTACTACCGGTCGGTACAACTGGTGATAGATCAACTCACTTTTACTACTTGAAAATAATATAGGGTCTTGGAACCTCATAGTCTCATTAACTGAAATTGGATGACGAGGAAGAGGATGAAGATGATGATGATGATGAGAAGGAGGAGGAAGAGGAGGGGTACTAATTGTAGTAATAGTAGTGACGAGTTCTAGTAGCAGCAGCACTAGTAGTTGTAGTAGTAGCAACAGCAACACTAGTAGCAGTAGCTGCAGTAGTACTACTACTACTACTCACGGCCTGACAAGTGAAAGGGTAAAGTTTACAGTCAAGAAAATTCTAAGGAAAGTCATAGATTCATCGGCTTTTCAACGGTATTTTAGATAAACGTATTCTAAAATAATATTATAGCCAGAGCTAGAGGATAGTTGAATAATTGGATACGATACAAAACAACTTGTCATATACCGTATATTTGCATATCTACGATTTTTGAGATTCTTTTAGGCGTTTGTTTGGCTAACCGTTTTGTGTATGTCTTCTTTCTAAACAGGTTACATGATATTTAAAAATGAAATGCTTGCAACAATATTTGCATTGTTTTCATATGTGTTTGTGTTGCAGTTTTTCAGCCACTTCATGTCAATCACTTTAAGGAAGGCCACCATACACACACACACACACACACACACACACACACACACACACACTCAAACACACGCACACACAAAACGCACACACAAATACACACTCATATAGACACATAAATACAAGCATACATGCATGCATACATACGTACAAAAATACTGTGCATAAATATATTTCTACCTACTTACCTACATACATATGTGTAGATGTACACACGCATGTATACACACATGCATGCATAGAAATTCAAACAAGCTCACACGTTATGAATGTATATGTATATATTAAACGAAATGAAAAGAGAGAAAGAATACCCGGGGTAATTATAAATGAGTGGATTAATAGAATAATATAAATTACATTTTAGCATGATTAAGTGTTAAGTAAACAATCCGCATATGCGTTTGCTAATTAGTAATTTATTTAATTAAAAGTTTTTAATCAAAATTTGGAGAGTTAATAAAGCAATTGCAAGTGTCCAATATAAATCTAAAAATCAGGTGAAAAAGAAATACAAAAGCATCTGCAAATGTACAAAGCACATTTTAGGTATGACAACAGAAAAGCGATACGACTAAGCTGTCAAAAGTCATTATCATCATCATCATCATCATCATCATCATCACCATCATCATCATCATCATCATCACCATCATCATTATCATCATCATCATCATCATCATCATCACCATCATTATCATCATCATCATCATCATCCTCATTTTGGCAATGTTTCTTAATATTCTTATTTGTATTAATACTATATTGAGAGATGAGAATGAGAAGAGGATACTTGTGCTAGTTATTAAGATAGTCATTAGGGGCGTTCCTTGAACAGCCTTAGGAAGTCTCCCTCTGTAAGAGAATTATTATAATTGGAATTTCAGTGGGAGATAAGATATGAATTGACAAGCGTGTTGAGAGTATTTCACACCTGCTCATAAGCCTATGCACAGCACATGTACAAGCACAATATAAAGTAGCCAGTGTGAGTATCGTATGTACTCCAGCCTTGATATTCTAGTTTATATTTGTTACAAAATTGTTGTGGTGTAGAATTGCACTACACAAGT
>JACXVO010036433.1:238488-249024 GCA_015501135.1 Hapalochlaena maculosa
TATATATATATATATCTCATCCCTAATACAATAGACCTACAGTGGAACACAGTTTAAGCATGACCAACCTGTCGTATTTAGACAATTATTATTATTAACATCATTTTCGCTGGCAAGGACTGTTGATAGGAAGCATAGGTGCACATGCGCACATCGGGACCACGATTCTTAAGTAGTACCCACCCCTGCTTTACAAGAATATTTTGTGGAGAAACAAATTCAGCTTGTTTGAAAATATTTCTAAGTGGTTTTCATCATCAACATTTGACATCCGTTTTCCATACTGGCTTGGCTTAGCTGACAGTAACTGACAAGGGCAGAGGCCACACCATGTTCCATAGTCTTTTTTTTTTACTTGGTTTCTACAGCTGGATGCCCTTCCTAATGCTCCAATTTATAGTGTGTACTAGGTGCTTTTTTACGTAGCACCATCACCAATGCTTTTTATGTGGCACTTTGGTTTTAGGATCTCAGTTCTGTTGCGGTGGTTGGATCTTTAGTATAGTAATGCACCACATATCTTGGTCCTCTGTCCTCTCTTTCATAAGGCTCAGCATTTTGAGATCAGTCTACAGTACTTTTCTCCTTGTTTTCCTGAGGGAAAAGTGTTTAATTTTGTACTTGTAAGTACAGTATTGTGACAATACATTGAAGTAAAGTATGAAACCATAAATTTATCATATTTAATTATATTATACGAATAACATACTTCAACTTGACCTCTTTGCATATCAACTGTATTGTTGTTTATATTTTGGTCAAGTGAATAGCCTTACACAATGGTAAAACTTGTATATTTGACTGTTTGGCATTACGACATTACGAATTGTTGATCAAGTAGGAATTTTTCCTGATTCTGAACATTGTCCAAAATTTGTATGTTTGAGGCAGGTGAAGTTAAAAAGCTTCTTAAATGCATAATTTCAGGTTTGATTTCATTGTGTGACACTTTTAATATGTAACTTCTACAAGAGATTCAGTTAACCAAATTCCATTCACAAAGCCTTGTGTGTGGAATTAAGATGTCCGAAACTGTGGAAGCCCACATACTGTATATATTCACCCTGTTTAAATCTATTGTATGGCACTTTAATGTTTCTTTTGTTTTTGAGTCAGAGGATAACTTCGTAATGCTAATTCACTTCTTCCAACTATAACAACTCTCAATTCAGAGTTCCTTCCTTTAACTTTCTCCTACAGTCTTGGAAGATTTGTAATGGTCATGAACACTGCTTTTCCTCTTCTCCAAGCAACTAAAACAATAAGTACAACATCCCAAATGTAAATATTATTGTTGTTTAAACTATATATATGCTTTTTCTATATGATTAGTAGCTTTTCAGGGCTAAAGTGGTCTCTGGCTCTGGTTATTCTTGAAAAAAAAAAGTCTGCGGAACACTATTGGCTATGCCATCTATATATATGGTTTCCATTAAATTGGATTTAGCTGGATATTGTGCATAGATAATGAGACTGTTGAATGGTGGTATGTCTTGAGATATGTGGTCGCTGCATTTTGGTGCTTTTGAATGGAAGTAGACTGCAAGTTATTTTCTTGGTCAGGCAATATGAGCATGGCTAGTCGGAAGATATATAGACTGATATCTGTATATGAGAGTGCATCTACCTTCAGTGAATGAGTCTTCCTACAATTGACAGTAAATCAATGTAATGAAAGAAAGGGATTGAGAGAAAAAGGATAACTCAACTCTGAAGTATATATTGATTGTATGTGTGATTGTGAGCCCAGAAGTGAGCAACTTTGCTAGATTCTCAAGTCATAGGTCTAGGGTTTTTAGCAAGTTTACTTTACACTATCTGGTTTAAATTCAATCCTAAGATGCAGCGTCTTATGCAAGTAGCTTCTACCATATCATTAGCTTTTTAGTGATATATGGAAATTGTGTGGCAGCCTGCCAGATTATTCCTATTCTTGGACAGTAGATGTAACCTGTTACTTGACGGGCCTAACACCACCACTTGGCTCTTGAATGTGGTCAGGCCAGTCTGAAGGTTTTCCTCCTCTTCTACTCTACTCTGTCATGAAAAAGTAATTTTCCCTCATCCTTCTTGATCTTTTATGAAATTCCTGGGTACATCAAAAGCTTTTTTCTTTGTAATATTATAATTTGGTTTCTTGCACAGGTATACTAGAAGTATATAATACTTATATAATAAGTAAATTATTCCATTGTGTATGTATTTTTATATTTTGTTTTAAGAACAAATTTTGAATTGAAAATAGTTTTTAGTATTTTTTTTCTGTTTTCTCATATGTGTGATGTGTCTTTGTAGTCTTAAGCCAGTAAGAACCCACTTGACACAACAATCACGTCTCCCTTAGTTTATAATCTCCAATCATCATCATCACTTAATGTTTTCCATGTTGGCAAAGGTTGGATGGTTTGGCTAGAGCTGGAGAGCTGTACCAAAATCCAACCTACTTTGACTTGGTTTCTATGACTGGATACCCTTCCTAATGCCAACCACTTTGCAAAGTGTACTGGATGCTTTTTTGCATGGCACCAGTACTGCTAGGATCACTGAGTAAAACTTACCAGACAAAAATCCCATCAGCTGAGAGGAGAATATTCATCAAGGTGGCTTAGGATATCAATTCTGCTGTGATAGGTGGGTCTTGAGTACAGCAATATGTCAGATATCTCATTCTTTGTCTTCTCCTTCATAAATCTCAGTGTCTTGAAATTGGGCTTCCATCTACTTTAACTGATCTGCCCTCCATTATGCAGCCGTCTAGTTTCCGTGTGCATGACAATTACCAAATCAGCATAGTCTTCTCTTTTGCACATTGCATCTAATGCCTCTTATGCCTAACCTCTCAATACATGAGAGCTCTCTCATACATGTACACTGACATTGCACATCCAGAGCAGCATATTAGCTTATTCCTCTATTCTTCACATGTGATCTGCATTCAAGACCCACATCTATTATGTAACATTGTTGTTTGTATGCATGCATCATACAATCTTCTGTTCAGTCTTTTTATTAAAAAAATACACACATTGATCAGTATGATCTCATATATATATATATATATATATATATATATATATATATATATATATATATATATATATATATAAGGTTTGGTTAGAATACGTTTGGTCATAGGTTTTCTTCTTCAGATTTGGCCTAGTTTTAAATAGCAATTTTCATCTTGAAATATTGGCTCTGTTCACATTAAATAAAACCATATCGTATGAATATTTGTAAATTACAGCTTGGTAAATTCTCTTGAAACCTCTGAATTTATCCTATAAACCTAATTACATACTGATAACTATCAGCTTCCCATTTTTGTTTGCTCTGAAACTTTACTATCATTTATCTTTAATTTTGAAGGAAAACTGCATTCAAGTGTTTGTTAATGCGTATGCAATTTCCTGTCAACTATCCTCAAGAGGCAGTTATTATTGAACTGAGCAGCAAAACTATGTCAGACAAACTGCTTGATGGCCTCCAGAAAGTATGTGATGAAGAAAGTAAAAAATATTTAAATCAACCCCAGGTAAGTCTGTATAATTTTACAAAATTTCATGATCTTTAATTCATTTCTTTTGAATAGCGTTGAGAATTCTGTTATATATTTATTTAGAAGTAAAATAGTTTTTATTTATTTTTTTTTTCATTCTTTTGAATTCAAAAATCTGATATTTTATTTCGTTTAGGTAGGGAATATGATAAACTTTGTAAGTCGCTTTCTGGATGAAAACAACTTATGTGTGTGCAGTAGTGAAATATCTGAAATCAAACGCAACATGCTTGAAGAATGTGATGAAATTAAACTTCGGCAAAAAGCTTCTCAAATTATCATCAAAGCTCATCAAGAGAATTACTTTCTTCATTTCAAAATTTCTGTCCCAGTAGACTATCCTAAAACTCAGGTTGGGTAAGAAACATTTTTTAAATTTCTCCAATGGAGGTAATCCAATTTATACTATTACACTGCATTTTATGTGATATTATAAATACTCTTCAATATATTACTTTCTAATCATAGTAATTAATATGGCTTGGCATTTTAGTGGAGAAAAATTGTTCCACATGAAACTTTTTCATTGTGAGATTTAAAATTTTGGTAAGAGTGATTTTTGTAATTGTTACAAATTAAGTCACTATAATATCTGTCTCTAGACTGGCAAACTGCTGCTAAAAGTAAAATTTCTACAGCAAAGCATCTCAAAATCTGTATCAAAGGTAATGTCATAGTATAATCATTTGCTATTAAACTTGATATCTTTATCAGAAGTTTGTGGAATCCATTGGTAAAACTCTAAAAGTTGAGATTGAACAGATCATAGTCAAACAACTTTTAGTTTTGGTATTTGGGTAAAAATGTAAGTGCTTTAAAAAAATGTGCATAATTTCTGAATAGGATTGTTGTGAGATAGGATATCATCATCATCATTTAGCATCCGTTGTCCCTGTGGGCATGAGTTAGACATTCTTTACTGGGGCTGGCTGATTGGCCGCTCCGAGCCCCAGTCTGGTTTAGCTTGGTTTCTACTGCTAGATGTTCTTCCTAATGCCAGCCACTCTGAGAGTGGGGGGGGGGGTTACATACTACCTACATATGTGCCACAAAATGTGATTTTATGTGCCACTGACAGGTGTCACTTGCATGGCACCAATCACTGCCTCAACCACATTTGGTAATTTTATATGCCACTGACACAGCTGCTACTTGCATGACCCAAAGACTATCTTGGCTGTGATCCAACCACTCATGGATTGATTAGTCTATCAATGACCCTCTCTAACTTTTATTACCTGGTCCAATAATTTGATATCTCTATAGTTGTTTCTATCCAAGGCATCTCCTTTAACTTTGTTGCAGTTAACTCTAGTGTTGCTACAACAGTCATTGGGTATAACTCTATCATGAATCACTTGATTCACAATCTTAGTGACTAGGTTATGGCCCACACTACCAGAGATTTTAAGCATTTTGGCATCAATGTCTGAGGGGCTAGCTGCTTTCTCAGTTTTCATGTTTTTTTTTTTCATGTTTGCACAAGTATTTTTTCTCCATCACAGCAGCTCACTACTTGTCATGTCCCTTAGTTCTTTAGTGTGGTTCAGCATCCTGACATCAGTTTTCATTTTTCTTTGGTCTTCTTCCTCTATGAATGGCTCCTGCTTATCTCTTATAGCACTTCTTTATGGAACTGCCATCCTCCATATCCATATCAGTGCAGTCTCTTTGCACACTACATCTGGTACCCACTTTCACTGTACTTTATTAGTCATTACACTAATATTACACATTTAGCAGAACATGCTTAATATTAAGTATTTAAAATATTGTTGAACCCAGAAAGTTTGTTCACTATATTACATACACTCCTCCCTTGTACATTGGTTTATGGGAGTTTTAAATGATTTTAATAGAATGCTAATCTGACAAGTGCCAAATACTGTGAACCAAGAAATAATAAATGCTGCCTAGAAATCCAATGAAATTTTTGTAGGAGACAGATGCACAACTTAGGAGTCAAGTATTTTCTTTCAGAGCATACAGAAATTACAAAAATGGCAGTTAGTACTAAGACTAGAATTAGCCATCTTTTCGAATCCACTAAACTTTTCATATATTTTATATGCTGAATTGAGGTATCTGTTCTTTTTATATTAAACAAATTGAAATCCTTTCAAAATTGGGAGTTTGTATCCATCGGAGCAAAGATGTCTCGAGTGGGTTGCTATTAAGTTATATTCATTCAGACTGAGAGATAGAAATAGCTGTCTGATAACATTAATGCACTAACTATTCATCGTGAATAGTGATTGCTTGAGAAACCGGAATAGAAAAAATTCCGTTGAGATATCTTTCATGGAGAGAAAAATAACATGAGCATTTTGTGTGTTACTTGCTCATTTTCTATCATCAAATATTCTTGACTCTTCTAGTTACAGTTGACTTAGTATAATGCTAAACTTAATTTTGATTCCTTAAAATTTACGTTATACTTTCAATTAAACCTTGTTGCCTTGTTAGTTACTTTGTGTGTGAGTATAAAAACTAATGTTAGTCTGTGTAGTTTGTGTAATGTTATGGCTAGCATAATCGGAGAAAATACTTTGCTGTCGTTAGTTATTTCCCTTTACTTTTTTTTTTCAACGTCGATGTTTATCGAGCATGGTCACATAACCAGCCATTTTGTCCAACTATACCAGCATAATGTCGATGATGATGATGAGATATCATACTTTCACTTGTCTGCTTGGCAGTGGCAATCTTTGTTCATGAGAATAATTGAATTCTGGGCTAAGGTGGTGAGCTGGTAGAAATGTTAGCATATCAGGCAATATGTTTAGCTGAATTTCATCCGTCTTTGTTCTTAGTTCAAAATTTTGCCCTGGTCGACTTTGCCTTTAATCCTTCAGTCCCAGCTGAACACTGGCGTCAATGTAATTGACTTACCCCGTCTCCCGAAATTGCTAGCCTTATTCCAAAATTTCAAACCAATAATTGAATTCTGAATTGTCCACTAATATTGAAACTCAATTATACTATATCCTCGTTACTCAAAGCAGTTAGTTTCAGCCAAGAAGAGCTAAGTTTCGTGGTTAAAGATACCTTATCAACTCAGCTAGTTACAATGCTATTATTACTAGATATGGTATTTCAATATTGTGTTGGCGCACGTTAAAGCACCGAAACTCTGTGTCACGTGAATGGCAAACGTGCGGGTGACACGCAAATACACCCCACACTCTCGGAGTGGTTGACGTTAGGAAGGGCATCCAGCTGTAGAAAACCATGCCAAACCAGACGGGGGCTGGCTGTGGCCGCAGGGCCTGCTAGCCCCGGTCGAAAACGTCTAACCCATGCTTGCATGGACAACGGACGCTAAATGATGATGATGATGTTAGTGGGGCCTTTTTTAATGCTTATTTTTAAACGATAAAACTTTATTTTTCAGCATAGATTTTGTGGAATATAATTTTCCTGAACTCCTAAAAATAAACTTTTTGGCTCAAGCAACTGAATATGCTCGGCAGTGTGTACAGCCACCCCTCCGGAAGAAATCAAAGTAAGTATTTTTGTTTTCTAGTTTATTTTAAAACTGGTTTTTGTTTCAGTCTGTACAACAAATTTAATTGCAAGTAAATGAGATTGCAGTCTAGATCAAAGCATATTTTGAACTCTTAGTTGCTAAACAACCACAAAGTATGTTGCAATTCTTGAATTTCTATTGTTAGAGTGATAAAGACTGTTTCAGTATTTTTATATACACTTTTTTTTCTTTCAGTGATCCTCCTTTCCAAGCAAAACCGTCCTTATTACCTATATGTAAATTCCTTATTGTTGATTGTGTGAAAAACTATCCCTTACAAAAGTGTCCTATTTGCTGTGAATATGTTCTTCCAAAAGGTCCAGTTGTAAGTTGTTGTATTTTTTAATTCATTTATTGATTTTGATTACTGATATACATTCTTTTCTTGATTCAACATTTAATACTTTGAAATAAGTGCAAGTTGAATAGCTGATATGCTTCTATATTTAAGAGATGAAGAATTATGTACATTATTTACATTTGACGGATATTTGTCCTCATTTTGTCTAACAACATTTCAGTTGATAAACCCTCCAGCCTTCATTCTTCAATTCCAGGCTGCAACCTGAATTTAAAAAAAAAGTAATATCAAAAATACCTTAGTAATGAGAACCCAGGTTCAAAATTTTTCCAAAATATCTGCTGAAGGCTTGAAGGTATATCGGCCGAAACGTCTTAACAAACAAGATGACAAATATCCATCAGCTGATCTTCATTGATTTAGTTTGACCAAACATTTTATTCTTGACCCATTAAGACTGAGTCCATGTTGAATGTGAAGTCCAAGTAGTTGATCTTCACTTGACCTCTACTCATTTATTTTTAACAGAAAGAATGTTCAAGAGATAAACAAGTTGAGCGTGTTTACTGTGGCCATTTATATCATCATTCTTGTTTGGCAACTTATATGAAAACACCTCCATTTATAGGTAAGTAAAGATTTCATTATCTTATAACTTGGTTCATATCTAATATCTTTTAACTATGTTAATTAAAGAGATAAAGAGTAGATATTAGTTGATAGCCTATAAGATTCAGAGTTAAATTATTTTGGTCTTCAGCCAATAATAATATATAACATTCATTACAAGCATAGTCATTGAAATTCTCTCACTCTCCCTCTCTTTTTCAGCCAGTATTTTGTTCATTTCTGCCTTCTTTTTTTGCAGAATATAAAATTATTACAGTTCATAATATTAGATTATAAGATCTTATTCTCTTCATTGTTTAATAACTAAACTAGTTTAAGATAATTATTACATATATCTCTTCCAAAAATGGACTTCTCTTTCTGATTCTTACATTACAAAAGCTGATTTCATTTCAGTTCTAATAGATCGTAACTACTTTATTGAAATTGTTAATTGAAAATTTAATTAAAATCTATGTAAACTTCTTTTATTATCAATGCATGCCACAGTTTTCTAGGACTCTGTTTAACCATAAATTTACTTGGAAAGTATAACAACTAGTAATTAATATCTTTCTACTTAGCTCATATTTTTCCCTATATCTTTCAGCCCCTATGTTTTGTAGTTTTCCTATTGTCATCTTGCTAAATTTATTCTGATTTGTCTTTGATATGATCTCAAATATAACTGACAGTTTTTGAGAGTTCACTTGTTTTGCAGTTTTTTCAAATTTATTATTACTAAATGCTTATGCCTTTTTATTACAATATTGTCTTAATAGAATCTTATCCTCTCTTTTATAACTTCCCGTTTCCCCTTTATTTGATCTAAACTTGCCACAAGTTTTAAGTATCTATTAACGTCTACTTGAAATTTTACATGGAGTTCATTTTTTTTTTTTTTTTTTTTTTTTTTTTTTTTTTTTAGGTGGGAAAAAATGCCCCACATGCAACCAAAGAATTTTTCATGAAAAGTGGAAAATCACTCCAGAATTGGCTGAAGCTCGATGGGCTCATAAACAAGCTAGAGAACGTGAACTAGATGAAGTAAAAGATTTCATGGCTTGACTGGTTGCTGTTGTTCATTTTCGAGAAAGATCTCATATTTTAATATCAAATCTTGTCTGTATGCATGTGAGAGTGTATTTGTATGTTTGTGTGTCTGTGTGCATGCACATATACATTCCATTCAGCTCACATCAGTCAAAAGCTTTATTTAATCTACTGCCAGCCTTCTATTAAAAAGAAAAATTTCCCTTCTCAAATTTGTTTTTTCGTCCTATAGAATTTATAATCAAACGAAGTTTTCAATTAAATATTTGTTGAAACCCTGTTACATATTCTTAAATAATGTTTTCTCTCCTTTATTTTAAGCTGTTTTAAATTACATGAAATTTTATCCCAAGTGTAAAAATATTACTGAAAGCTTTTGATAAGCTGAATGTTTTGAAAGGTTGGTTTAGAAGAGGATTTACTTCTTTTTGGATGTTATAAAGCATTGGATAATGAAATATCAGCAATCATGCTACCTCATTTAAGTAAAAATAAAAGAAAATCACCATGTTTGTTTCTACAAGGTAGTGATTTCAGTGACTAGTTGTTAATGTTATTAATTATAATCTTGATATAAAATTGAAATCTGGTTGTAATACTTAAGGTTTTCTTTTTACATTTATGAGGTAAATTTTACTTTATACCTTTAGTTATATTCTTATAAAAAGTATAAATTAAATATTAGAAAGGAGATGGAATACAAAGAATTTGTAGCAAGAAGTGGACAAGATAAAATAGATGTTACATAGTAATGACTAAAAAAAGCTTCCATGCTATAGCTTCATCCAGCTCATGTTGAGTTAGATGAACGGCTATACTGGAATTCTTTTCAGTATAGTTGTAAGCTATTGAAGTTAGAGGAAGTCCCAACAATTATGTTATAATTATTTTATAGAAATAGTTATTTCATTTCTTTCAATGTTTGGCAATTTTATTATGATAATGTATATTGTGATTAACTCTTTCGTTACCAACCCAGCTGAAACTGGCTCTGTAGTACAAAATGTTCTGTTTTCGTAAGGTTTGACTTAAAATCTTCCAAACATTAGTCACAATTAATGTTCCTAACATTAGCTTAATAGTAACTGTTATTTTACTTTTTTTTTATTTTTGTGTCCTATTTAAATTAAATGAAAGAAACACAGATCATCCTCAAAATAAATACTGTAATAAAAAGATTAAGCCTAAAAGAGTTTTTTAATTTGCTTAAAACTGTAAGTGTTGAGATTTGGGAAACTTATCACACCAGTACTAGCATGGAAACATGAACTCAGAATAAAATACTTATTGGCATACTTCAAAGTAATTTCACAAAATGGTTAGTAGAACATGATGTAATTTAGACATCTTTGGATGGATGAAAGATGGAAAAATGAAGTGATATTTTTGGTAAGTAGTTTGCTTACCAACCACACAGTCCTAGGTGCAGTCCAACTGTGTGGCACCTTGGGCAAGTGTCTTCTTCTATAGCCTCAGACTGACCAAAGC
>JACXVO010036466.1:785504-800167 GCA_015501135.1 Hapalochlaena maculosa
TGTGTGTGTGTGAATGACTCGTGCAATGAATGCCTCACACATTTCTTCTATCTTTTAAGGTGATGTGCTGGCAGAAAAAGAAAAAAGGTTGGAAGTTCCTTATACATGGATAATATTATAATCCATTACAAACCATGTAATATTTTCCATGGTCTGACATGATTTTCTTGAGAAACTGGAAATAAACACCTCTTGTATGAAGGTGATGCTTGTTTATTGCCACACCATAATGTTAAGATAGGAACAACCACACAAACAACCATTTTTTTCTTTTCACCTACAAATCTACCTACATTGGCCCAGAGCTATAGTAGAAGACACTGACTTAAGGTACTAATCACTAGAGCTGAACTTTAGACCACATGATTGGAAAGCATGCTTTTTAACTACTCGGCCATGCTTATCAAACGACTTTCATGTAAAGATTTCAGTGAATAGCCATACATCATTATACCAGCCAGTTAGAAAGTGTTACATTAATGAATTTTGCAATGGAGATCTTCTCTATATGTCAGCTAATGCATGAATATATTGCCAAAAGATTTCAGATCACTAAAGTAGATGACAAAAGTTGCACACTCACTTAGATAGGTAGCCACTATATTACTTCACAACTTATGGAATATCTTGTGAAATCCAGGAATGAAATATCAAAGATGTTGTTCTTAGAGCACAAAAGTCATAGAGAATCAAGCAATGCAGATTTGACACTTGTCAGCTCTGGGGAACGAATGTTAATGATGTTTCTAAAATTATTAGCAACTATTTGAAAGTATTGTAGCTTCACCTTCTTATGATGCATAATATGGCAGCAACATTTCTCTAACCAACTGACTTAACACTTGTTTCTAGAAAAGAGCCATTTAATAAAATTAGAAAAGATGCAGTTAATGTGTAGGTTGTGATTTCAGCTTGAGTAGGAAACTACTAATACTTGCTCGACATATTCAAAGTATAACATTCAAATCAACAAAACATGGACTCTCTCTGCTCCCACTCTCTCTCTTTCACACACACACTTGCATTTTTATTGTTGCTCTGTTGCTCTCATTTTAGCATTTAACAGTATCTAGTTTAATTGTGCACACACAAACCAGCTTCTCAGCTGGAAACTATTCGTTTTCGACTAAATCAGTGGAAGGTGGCATTTGCTGTTTGCATCTCAGGCCCATGGAATAAACTTTTCTCGGAGATTGTGAACTATCACACATTTGACTAATTTAAAGACACTCTTGATATCGGCCATCAAAATGTTTTCCCAATTTACTCTAATTATTACTGTTGTTATTATTTTTATTTCTTCCTACTACATGACTCTAAGTTTGTAACTTTTTTGCACCAATAAACTTTGATTTGATTTAGGGAAAGGCTTTTAAGAATTATCTCATCATGATTTTTTTAACATCCACTTTTCCATGTTTTTATGGATTGGATGAAATTCATTGAAGCAGATTTTCTGCAACTGGATTCCCTTCCTGTCACCAACCCCATTCTGCTTCCACATAAATGAGTATTTCCTCCTGGTCAAACATGTTTATGCAGAATATTGGAAATAACTGACTATCAAATAATGTCAAGACCAGCCAGAAACATATAAACACTCATTAATACAGTCATGTGCATTACAAGCTTCTTACGGTTTCCGCTCACATGGATTTGGTTGACACAGAAACATAGTCACTTGTCCAGGGTGCTATATAGTAGAATTGAACCCAAAACAATATGGTTTGACGGCAAACTTAAGAATAGAAAGCTGCACTTGTGCCTGTTAAATCAAAATCAAGTAGCTTTATGACTATGAAAACCGGATTCTTAACAATTAATAGTTTAGTGTTTAAACCGGCCATATTTGGCCAAATTATTCTACCTGATTTATGTTCAAATTGGCCAGATCTGGCCTCTCATGCCTACCTTGTAATGTCATTTTTAAAATGGACAATCACATCTTTGTTATCTCAGTTACAAGATAATTTGAGATTAATTCAAAACCGCATGAATAAATAAATAATATATTTGATAAAATAATCTGAATGCTAAAGGGTTAATTGATAAATTTAGCAAACCCATTAATCTTAGGTCACTTTAGGCATTCTTAATCTCAATAACAGCCAATTTTGTCCAACCTTTCCTATAAATCACTCAAGCATTCAAGTAAACCCATTTATCTTTTGAATAAAGTGAATAGAATCTTTCTTAGATCATAATAATTGTAAAAGCCCCAAATGCCTCTGACTAATGTACATGGCATCACACACACACACACACACACACACACACGGCTTCTCAACCATCACAGTTCCTCTTGGTGCATAGCCAGCAGACAAGTTCCTGTTCATTGATTTGTCATTTAGGTTATTAGTCTAATTGATGAATCCTCATCATCATTGTTGTCATTTTAATCCTGACTCTTGTATGCTTCCATGTATCAGATGACTTTTCTGTCACTAACTCTCATATCCTTCAAAGCAAAGTAATATTTTCCCCATGACTGGACATACATTTTCTAAGAAGATTCGAAATGAACAGTACTGCTCGTTTACAACAAGCACATGAATCGAGATGAAACCCACATATGCGCACACAAGAAACACACCCGTGCTAAGGTTATTTCAGTTTTTGTGTGCCAAATTCGCTCTTGAAGTTTTGGTTGTCTAGGTGAATAAAAGAAGACATTTGCTCAAGACGCCACAGTGTGGGACTGAACCACATGGGTGGGAAGAAAACTTTTTAAATACTCAGCCATTCTCATGTCAGTCATTAAATAAACAAGGCCTTTGAGGAAAATTCAATGAGATGGAACAAGACTGGTTTCAAAACCTGAGCAAATGAGATATTTTCATAATTTAAGAACGCAGTAGGTGTTTGGGTTATCACATTTTTTTAATTGTTTTTTAATGTAGGATTTTACATATATTTAGGCATAGGAATGGTTGTATGGTAAGTAGTTTGCTTACCAGCCACATGACTCTGGGTTCAGTCCCTCTGGGCAAGTGACTTCTACTGTAGCCTCAGGCTGACAAAAAAACCTTGTGAGTGGATTTGGTAGACAGAAACTGAAAGAAGCCTGTTTGTTTGTGTGTGTGTGTGCTCCATCATTGCTTGACAACTAATGTTGGTATGCTTATGTCCCAATAGCCAAGCAGTTCGGCAAAAGAGACTGATAACATATGTACTAGGCTTACAAAGAATAAGTCTTGGGCCCAACTTGCTCAACTAAAAAGGCAGTGCTCCAGCATGGCTGCAGTCAAATGACTGAAACAAATAAAAGAAATATGGCTACTGGCTTCTACTTGACTCTCTCAGTCCCATGACTATCATCAAACCTCACTTGGAGTGACCATGAAAATAACTGCTTCCTACCAAGAGTCGAACTAGCCATTGAATATCAACAGCTGCTAGAGTGGCTGTGTGGTAAGTATCTTGCTTGCCAACCAAATGATTCCAGTCCAAGTTTATTCTGCTATAGCTTTGGGCTGACCAAATCCTTGTGTGTGGATATGGTAGACAGAAACTGGAAAAAGCCAGCTGTGTATGCATGTGTAGATGTGTGTGTGTACCTGATTGTCCCACACCATTGCTTGACAACCAGGGATAGTGTGCTTACATCACTGTAACTTAGCAGTTTAGCAAAAGAGACCAATAAAATAAGTACTAGACTTACAAAGAATAAGTCCTGGAGTCGATGTGTTCAACTAAAGGTGATGGGTCACAGTCAAGTGACTGAAACATATAAAAGAATACCAGAACTCTAAAATCTTCACTCAACAACAATGCTATTGCTCTTACTGATTCACTATTTGTTTGCATCTATACAACTATCATGAATAAAATCTCTCTTTCTTATCTCATGTTTACACTTTATATTATAAGCAGCTCACAAATATATATATATATAAGCTTTAATACAAATCCTGAAGATAGCTCAGGTCCTATAGTGAATTAGATCATTAATTCATTATTGAAAATTTTCGTCTTGGAGTAGTTTATCTGTTAAAATCAACATAGTTAAGCGCATTTCTTTCCACAATAATCCAGCCAGTATTTGGGTTGATTGTTATTGGAAACCAAGAAAACATATCTAAATTTGTCAACAGCTGCTGACAGCTGTAAGCCATACATACCATGATGCAAATTTATATGTCGATTTACGCTTGCAAGATTTGTAAGAATTCTTGTGGATACTATACAGTTTCACTGATTATGAGATTTCACCTTATTAACACTTTGGAAGATGGGAAAACAAATCGGGGTTTCAAAACTTGGGAATTGAGGTTCCTCTCAGAGTTAAAGAAGGTAATGTGGTTTTTAGTATTTTTCTAATTTCTTTATTATCCTCACACAATCTCTACCCAGGCAGAAACTTATTTAGTTCTTTACATTGTTATTGGATCTCTTATTGTCGTCATCGTCCTCCTCCTCATCATCATCATCGTCACCAACACCATCACCATCCCTTAATGATTGTTTTCCATGCTAGAATGGGTCAGACAGTTTGACAGGAGCTGGTAACCTTGAGTGCTAGGCTCCATTCGTTTGTTTTGACTTGGTTTCTACAGCTTGATACTCTTCCTAATGCAAACCATTTTATGGAGTGTAGTGGAACGCTTTCTACATGGCACTAGCACAGGTGCTTTTTCTGTGGTACTAGCAGAGTTGCAAAGTAGTTTGCATGACAAAATCCTCTCAGCTGAGAGAGGGAAAGAACTGAGGGAAGTGGTTATGAGCAGGGTGAGGGATTAGAGCATAATGGAGGGACTTTGGTACCCAGAGCAGAGAGAGTTCAAGAAAGATAGTTCTGGAAAGTAAGTCACAAGGTTAACCAGATGATGCGGGAGTAGAACTGAGGGAAGTGGCTGTGAGCTAAGTGAGAAGTCAGAGTGTAATGGAGGGACTTGGGTACCCAGAGTTAAAAAAAATAGCTTTGGAAAGTAAGTCACAATGTTAACCAGATGATGACTCTTTTTTTTTAGCACATTCATGATATTGCACATGTGTGTTGTGTCACCGAATTGCTTTGGCTGCCTAGTTTGGCTTTTGCAAAATTATGTTGTCCCTAACCTATTCCTAATTTGTCATTCAACTGTTAGTGATTTATTTTGCTAACATCAATAAGAAAGTACAGCATAGCAAATTCACTGTACTCTATTTACCAGTTTTAGTAAATAATTCAAGCCTTGCCGATACTCACCAACAGTAGTCACTTTGGAATCTGATTAAATATCCTCATCATCTAATGTCTGTTTTCCACGCTGGCATAAGTTGGACGGTTTTACTAGGGTCTAGAAAGCCAATGGCTACACAAGACTTCAGTCTGGTCTGGCAGTGATTCTACAACTATATGCACTTTCCTAGTGCCAACCACTCCAAGAGTGTAGCAGGTTCTTTTTATGTGCCACCATACACACACACATAAATAGAGAGATAATTAAATTAATAATTATTTATTAATTATAAAATAAAACATACTGTTCTATATTTTTGAGGTGAGGAATTCTATACATTCTTTACACTATTGATATTGGACGGATAAATGTCCTTATCTTGTTTTTTGTTGTTATCATGTTTCAGCCGATGTATTCCCCAGGCTTTGGTAAGCATCTCAGTGGTATATCCATCGGCTGAAATGTGATAAGAACAGAAAGCAAGATGAGGATATATACCCATCCAATGTAAATAGTGTAAATAATAAATGAAATAGGACATCATATCTGATAGCTGTTTAGATTCAATACTTTTAGAAATTAAATCTGTATAACGGAAAACATTTTCAAGCTGAACCTCATCAGAGATGGCTAAAGATATACCATTAGATTTCTATGCCCCAGTGTGTTGAATGTATGGTCCCCAAGCTGTTAATTAATAATTATTTATTTAATTATCTCTCTAGTTTCTTATTTTCTTAAAAATATATATAATCTCCAGTTTCTCCAGTTACTTCACAGTGGAATCAACATCCTCATTTAGCGTCCGTTGTCCATGCAGGCACCACTTAAGTGGAACCATCAACTGCCTTGAATATGTTCAGTGATTTTTATGTGCCACCAACACAGGGCCCACTCCAGTTGCCATAGCACTGTAAGTCTAGTACTTACTTGATCCATCTATTTGGCTGAACTGCTAGATTACAGGGATGTAAACACACCAACATCAGTTAAGTGATGGTGGGGACACACACACATACACAAACACACGCATACACAAACATGCACATACGCAAACACATACATAGACAAATACACAATCACAAACACACACACACATGCACATATATACTACAGGCTTCTTTCAGTTTCTGTCTACCAAATCTACTTACAATGCTTCGGTAGACCCGAGTCTATAACAAAAGATATGAGTGGATGTGTGGTAAGTAGCTTGCTTACCAATCACATGATTCTGAGCTCACCTTGTACCACGCAGTGGGACTGAACCCAGAATCATGTGGTTGATAAGCAAGCTACTTACCACACAGCCACTCATTCCCCTATTAGCTCACCTTAGCTATTTTTTTTTACTCCAGCTTTATATGAAACATATCTACTGGACAGCTGAACACATCAACAGTATATGATGTGTGTGGTTGTGTCTACATGCAAGCATGTGTGTGTGCGTGTGTATTTTATTTGTTTAGACAGTATTGCGAACATGACAAACACTTTTGATAGTGAGATCTCTCTCAAATCAAGAAAGCCAGAGACTCATTCAGGAAATTGGATTATTTATAATTTCAGTATAGAATTTCAATTGAGACAAAGTTCTGCTTTGTGAGAACTGGGTTACATATAGACTTTTGGCAAGGCAAAAACTATTTCACCAACACTGTCTCTGATGGTAAATAAATGTTATGTTGAAGAATTCAAACACAGCCATTCTACCAGTATAGAGTCCTTGATATTTCAGCATCATATAAAATGACATAGCAGTATCTGGTGGTGAGTTAGCCAACGGTGAAAGACCAATGAACGAACCCAAACACAAACAAATTAAGGTATAACAACTGATTGAAGGGAACACTGAAGGCCAGAATCTTATAAAATGAATAGGAAGAACTTTGCTCTAGAAGGGTCACCATGGAGGAAAGCAGTGGGAGGAGGAGGGAAGATGAATGAATTCACATTGAGTATGAACAAATTGAGAACTTGTCATAAGAGACAAGATGAGAATTTGCTTGAATATATTGCTGCATGGCCCAGCCCAATGTGACAAGGGTGGGTATGACTGTCTTAGTAATGCAGGTCAGGGAATTTATACACACACACACACACACACATGCACAGAAGTTGTTAGGCGCAAGAGTGGTTCTGTGGTAAGTAGCTTGTCTACCAGCCACATGGTCCTGGGTTCAGTCCCACTGCATGACACCTTGGTCAAGTGGCTTCTTCTATAGACTCAGGCCGACCAAGGCCTTTTGAGTGGATTTGGTTGATGGAAACTGGAAGAAGCCCGTTATATATATATATATATTTTCTTTCTGTGTGTCTGTGTCTATATTTCTCCTCCCACCATCGCTTGATGACTGATGCTGGTGTGTTTGTGTCTCTGTCACTTAGCAGTTCAGCAAAAAGAGACTGATAAAATAATTACTGGCAATGCATCAGCCTGGCCACAGTCAAATTACTGAAACACGTAAAAAAATAAAAGAATATTCATTATATGGTATCTTTATGTTCATGGAGTGGAACAGGATATGCTGCTGACATGTCATAAGTTCCCCAAAACAATATTGTAACACTTAGTGCTGCAAGAGCTCTCATAGTATTCACGTTTGTATAAAGGTAACTCCCTAGCAGGAGTGAGAAAAAAAACCCACATCTGTTCTGAACAATCAAGAAGTGGTATCCCTGAAAATTGAGTTGTAGCCATCATTCTTTCATTTGTGTATGCATTTGTGTATGTTATGCATGCTTTTGTTGTTATTCTTTTACATATTTCCATCATTTGACTGTGGCCATGCTGGAGCACCACCTTTTAGTTGAACAAATCAACTTCAGGACTTATTCTTTGTAAGCCTACTAATTGTCTTACCAGTTACTTTTGCCGAACCACGAAGTGATAAGTATGTAAACCCATCAGCATTGGTTATTAAGCAATGGTGGGAGGACACATACCTATTTGTAGGGACAGTTAAGTTCAAACTGTCCACGAACAGACACGTGAAACTCTGAGTAACAGTTGTTTATAATATTTCGCTGCTTTTAATAAAGTATTTTACTCTACCTTTGGTATTCGAGTACTTTTTTCCAGCTTGTTTCACTTTCATGTGTTTACTTTGGTACATATATATTTATATATATGACAGACTTCCCTAAGTTTCTGTCTACCAAATCAACTTACAAGGCTTTGATCGACTTGAAGCTATAGTAGAAGACACTTGCTCATGGTGTCATACAGCTACTCCTGCACTTATGCAGATGTAAATTTGTATATGTTCTCGTGTACACACGTCTAAATCATGATAAAGTTATCATGTGTCTAAAACTGGTTATTGTTTCAAGTTAGAAAATGCTATTTTACAGTTTCATTCTATGGCATGCTAAGCAAATTGTATTAAGAAACTATTGTAAATTAAGTGAAAGACATTTTACAGGGAGAAGAATTCCAATAATGCTTTGTTACTAAAAATCTTTATTTCGCCATTGTATCTAAAGTGGATCAATTTCCTCCATATTGTGAGACTAGTATGAAAATTTGAAAAGTTAGCTGATAATTTATTCCAACATGGTTCATACTATGAAGATTTCTCTTGAAATAATAGCATGCATGTTTAATGCAGTTATACTTGTGGCTTGGAATTTTCTCCTCGATGATTGTTTAGGTTAGGAGAATAATACATTAGTTTATGAAAAATTGAATTTAGACTATATTTCTATCTGCTACAGCTTTAGACAAAAAGTGTGTATACAGTTGTTTCCATGGTTTAAAAGGTTTCTTGCTTTATCAGTTTCTTCATTATTCTAAGGTGGTGAGCTGTCAGAAACTTTAGCATGCCGGACAAAATGCCTGTCCTTGTTTGACCCCTCTATGTTAGCCCCTTGTGGGCAATAAAGAAATAAGAAACGTTAGCACACCAAGCGAAATACTAAGTGGTATTTTATCTGTCTTTATATTCTGAGTTCAAATTCGGCTGAAGTCAACTCTGCCTTTCATCCTTTAGGGTTTGATAGATTAAACATCAGTTGTGCAGTGGAGTCGACCTCATTAACTAGCTCTCTCCCACCAAAAGTTTTGGGGCTTGTGCCTTGAGTAGAAAAGATGAGCAATGGCTGGAATATTGAGCTAAAAGATTGAACCAGCAATACTGCCATTGAGAGGTAGGTCCCAAAATTGCATGCATTCTCTTCTGATGACTCAACTAGCAGCACTTGAGTGTTCAAGTTGTTTACAAATCACCTTCCTCATTCAGCAATTTGCTTTAGTACCATTTCTGTCCTTTTTAATTTCAACTATTCTGAAGGTCAAACATCTTAATGTGATTTTTGACAAACTGATCCCTACTCCTGTAAATATGTCTTATAATTTGAAACACTTTATATTTCATACCATCACCATATAGAAGAATAGCAAAATTCCAGCTTCTCTTGTTTAGTAAAACTGACATTTCCTTCCACCCTCTGAATACTACATTTTTCTTTTCTTTTTTTTATTTCCTCAACTACCACAAAACCGCTTGCGTTTTCAATCAGGTTCTATTTTCTATTATATTCCTTATATTTCATCTAGTGTTGTTTGGAAGTGTGATCATGCAGAAGGATATTTTAACATTTGTAAATTTCGTCTTGCTGCTGATAGTCAATCCATACTGAGAGCTATATTCTTTGTCTGTCTGTCTTATTTTCTTCTAAGTGCAAAATCAACATAATACATAGCAGGTAATTTACTAACTAATTAGATTTTTTTTCACCACAAAATTAGTTTGTGGTAAATTGTAATATACTTAGTAAATAATGATATTTGCATCCCTGAACTATGGAAATTTTTGATTATTTTCTTCATTTCTTTTCACATAATCATAGATTCTATATACACTCAAATACCTCTCTATTGTTTTTCCTGATATAACCATTAAAATTGTCATGCCATAATCACGATATCACTGTTATATTTTCATGGTAGTGTGTTTATTCTTTTTCTCTTTGCATTTTTTTGCTTATCCACTAAACATAAGCAAAAGAAAATAAACAAAGAAAAATCTACATGACAATGTGTAAGTTGAATATAAGTTAGTATTGATTCAGAATAGAAATACTGGATGCTTTCTGTATTTAAGATAATGGTCTATGTTCAAGAAGAGCAACAATGTGGAATATAGATATACATGATGAGTTGTTATTTGATGGAGGGTTATGGAGACTGAGATGGATCAGAAGCCAAACGTAAATATTTCTCATACAACATTTGACATGAGATCAAGATGATTGAAGGTTTAGTATGTTGTAAGGCTGATCTGACTAATTCACATGCCTGAAATTTTGATTAGCAAACAACTGTGCGTTATCTTCACATATTTCTTTCTAAATGAATTTCAGTTCTTTTGTAGTCTATTTCATTTTGTTAGACAAAAGCATTTTTGTCAATGAGCAAGCCATTGTCAACAAAGCTTTGCTTAGTTTTGGCTTTGTTGAATCCTTATTTTCTTATCAGTTGTTCTAGCAAAGATAATAGAATTTGTTTTTTTGTATTGAAAGCATTTAAACTGGTATTTTATTACATGAAGCAGTATGTGAGGTGTCTATGTTGTATTGGTCAAACAGGATTTGTTGAGACAAATTGCCCTCCCTGTTACCAACCCGCATTTGTTTCCCAGCAAAATACCATTTTTCTCAGCTAGACCTCATTTCCAGAAAACTGGAAACAAACAGCCTCACTTGTATGATAATCATGCTCATTATTTTCAGACGTGTCCATGATGAGCTTTTGTTTTCTGTATACTAAATCCACTCACAAGATTCTCGTTGGCCTAGAGGTATAGTACAAATTTTCCCATGGTGTTGCACAGTAAGACTAAACCTAGACCATATGGTTAGGAAGGAAGCTTTTTACTATATAGCCATGGCTGTACTTATGAGGAAGGCATAGTTTTCCTCATATTTTAATATGCTGACAGAAACTTTCCTCTAAGATCATGAAATGTAATTTTCAAGCTATCCTACATTGTCTAAAACCTTTAACTTTTAATGCACAACCTTACATCACATTTATCTAAGGGTTTGTACATCTGCAGCTGTAGGCTATATGTAAAACAGCGAGATATAATGAAATGAGCAATGGCCTCTATTGGAAAATAGTAAAGCAAAAAAATTGTTGGAATAAGTTTATGGGAAAGATTTAGGAATGTAAGTGAGCATTTCCTTTCCTTGATTGAAAGATTAGACTTTTCTGCCTACTCATGGCATAAAGGCGTATTGTACTTTTGTCTATGCCTGATATTGACCACTTCAATTCTAAGTATTAATGTATCTCCTCAAAATATTCTGCATTGAAATTCTGAAATTCTGCATTGAAATTCTGAAAAGTTTTCTTCGATAGATTTTTCAAGAACTAAGCATAAACAAAATGCACAGACATTCTGTCTTAATCTCATTTAAAAACATTAAAAAATGTAGTTAGTAGAAAGATATCACAAGAAAATGAATAACCTTGCAGTGATTTTGTGCTTGATTTTCTATGAATCTTTTTAACATATTCTAATCATGATATGAACTTGAAGCCTGTAGTTCATGATAGATTGATACAAAAACATCACTCACAAAAGAAACAAAACTGTATCAATATCACCACCTAGCCTACTCGAACAAAATAAAGAACACCAAAGCATGACTGTATTCAAAGTTAGGATACATGATAGATGAATATTTTTTAGAATGCTTACTGGCATATTGTAGTAGTTTCATACGTGGAGAAAACAAGTATTTGAAAAGTAACAATGTGTAAGATGAAAGGTTTTTCAGTAAAGATGATTTGAAAGGGTAAGAATTCTATTTTTATGTGTCTAGCTTTAAAATTTGACTTGCTTTATAAAATATTGACAAAAGCAAGCAAAGGGAGAAACGATATAAAATTCATTTTAACTTCATCATAATTTTGCATCCACTTGCCTTATAAAGCCTTCACATTACATAAAGAGCAAATGGTTATTACTTGCTGAGAGTTAATCTCAACTACTTCAAGGGAATAGTAAATGACCAAATAGAACTTCAAGGGTTCCACTTGCTTTTATTTATATTTTGTATTATTACCTCATTAATTAGGCAAAACATGACTTTATAGCATTATCTTCTTTCAACATCCACTGTCCATGCAAGCATGGGTTAAACACTTTTGACCTGGACTTTCTGGTCAGGTAGTTGCACTAGGCACTAGTCTGATTTGGCTTGGTTTCTATGGATGGATCTCCTTCCTAACGCAAACCACTTCAAGAGTGGGGGTATTTTTATACATGCCCTCTACATGTGTGGCATTTGTGTGACACAAGGGTTTTGGTGATTTTTATGTGCCCAAAGGACCACTTCGACTGCATATGGTGATTTATATTGAAAAATGATTAAACCATTAAGATTTGTAGTCAAAGTCTAAAGTGACGATCAGACAGGATTGTGATCACACACTGCAAACTGCTGAGCAGCATTTCACCTGTGTTCATGTTCTGTATTCAAAATCCACCAAGGTCAGCTTTGCATTTAATCCTTTCAGGATCATTAGAACAAGTACCAGTTGAGCACTGGGGATCAAACTGATTGACTTACACCCTTCCCCAAGATTGATGGCCTTGAGCCAAAATGTGAAATCAATATTGGTATTCAAAGTTCAATGAGTTTATAAATGATAGAACACTATATACTTTAAAATGTTTCACTTTACTCTCCTATGCTAAAAAGAGATGGATTTCCCTGGTTCATTTCTTTACTCTGTTAGTTTAAGGATCTGTTACTTGACCCCAACAAAATTTAATTTAGTACCTTATTAATAAATTGTTATTGACCAATGCTCCAGCCTTCCAAACATGAACAGTGTATAGCCGATTTACCGTATGATATGCTTGAGAAGACCTGTTAAGTCAAGTAAACCCAAAATCTTAGCTTGACGGGCATGGCAAAAGAAATGTGTCATCCAAACTCAAGTGATATGAGGCCAGGCTAATCTAGTCAATAAAAACACAGGAAAACAGGGCAGGATATAATACGAGTAAAAAATATTATCAAGATGCTCCAGGAGGTAAAAAGAATTTGTTTAACGTTTTGAGCAAAGCTCTTCTTCAGAAACCGGTAAAGTCCAAGAAAAAGAACACAGAGGAAAACATTCGCCAACAGTTTACAGGAGGTTACATTGTGGCACATAAAAAGTACCATTCAAGTTTGGCTAATGTCAGCACCCCCTGACTGTTTCCTGTGCCAGTGGCACATAAAAAAGCACCCACTACACTCTCAGACTGGTTCACATTAGGAAGGGCATCCGGCTGTAGAAACTCTGCCCAACTGGACTGGAATTCGGTGCAGCCACTGGCTCTCCAGACATAAATCAAACCGTCCAACCCATGCCAGGATAGACAATGGACATTAAGTGATGATGATGATGATACCAATAGCCATCTTCAACCATGCTAAATGCAATCAGAGATGCAAGGATAGAGAACCAGATTAAATACACTTTGAGAGATTCAGCAGCACAGAAATTTGAGTTCAAATTCTATTTGGGTTTATTCAGCCATTTATTATTTTGAATATTCTTTCGATGAAACTTGTTTGTACTGACTTTGTGAGTTACTGTATTTATTTGTGTTTAACTCTTCGAAGCCCAGATACTCATTGTCCTTGACACCCTCAACCCAGGTTCTTTGGCTAAAGAGTCCAAAATATTGATTTTTCACTTAATATTGTTTCAGTGTCATTAAAAAGTGTTTCTCTCTCTCTCATAAAATTTCAAATAAAGGGCAACACTGTCCTTATCACTGGTATGTTTTTTGTTTCATTGCCAATACTGGCTCTTGTGTTGCCAGTTGAAACAGCAATTACTGTCTGGTTTTCCAATGCAGGGGTACTTCTCACAATATTTGCATCTGTAAACTGTCTTAAAGCACTTGGGTAACTCTTTGTCCTCAGCCTGAGATTCATCTCTTTCAGTCTCAAGTATTTTAACATGCACATCTTGCTATGGCTGTTGCTGGATGCTGTTTCTTCTCTTTCCATGATATGGCATGAGCCATGTAACAGCCTCTTTTATCATCCTGCTCAGCTGAATGTCGTCTGCCAAAGTCAGTGTTTTTGTTTTTAACATTGCCAACAAGTTCATGACAGAGTTTATCTAGAAAGAAGTGAGATGTGTTCACACTTTCCATTGGATTGATGCAGTTTGGAGAAACCTATCAACACATAAATGATGTAGGCATCCTGCATCAAAAACATCAAGCATGGTGATACTTTTGAAGTCAAGTAATTTGGTCGTTTTGGCCTGTTCCACGTCTGTGAGCGTTATATCCTTCCTGTGCCTTAGGACAGGGGACAGAGAGCCTTCTGTGTTCATTTGTATCATATCACAGTGCATGTTCATTGTATGATGATATAAAGAGCAATGTAAGTCTTTCGTCTTTCCAAACCAAGAAAACTTCCTATTTTTTTTTACTCTTTTACATGTTTGTCATTTGACTGCAGCCATGCTGGAGCACCGCCTTT
>JACXVO010036484.1:770773-783194 GCA_015501135.1 Hapalochlaena maculosa
ACACACACATACACACAATATGATGGATTCTCCTGTCGAAGACAACACAAGTGTTTAGATTGCTGAACGAGCTGCATAACTGATTTGTTTATAGTAATTGAATGTTCATTCTGCACATTAGCTCACTCTCTCTGTCAAATTGACATTGTATGAACAGGTGCACCGTGTGCCACATGTCAGGTGTCACACTAATCACAGAGCCATGTGAGATTGTGTTTTGCTCAAGAACACAACACACAACAGCTTAACCATTAGGTCATGTGCCCTATGTATAAATATATAATTTTGGTATCTTTTTTACTAGAGGCTGTGATCTGTTAACTGGTAAAGGGAACTATTGCACTTGGTGGGGTCCACCCAAGCACAAAGATAAGCCCATCCATTGCACCACAGATGAGTGCTTCATGTGCAGCCTGAAGCTGCAAAACTGTGCTGGCACTGATTGCACTTAGAGTGCTGGATCAAGTAGAGTCAGACACCACGCTGACAACCCAGCACAAGAGGGAGTACCACAATTGTACCATGGTGAGAAAGCTTTGTGTGTACCCAGCACCATGGTAGGCCTTTGTGGCTGACCAAGAAGATGCTGGGTGCGAGTTTTTACGAGGTGCATGTGTTATGTTTGCCCCACAATAACTCGTGTTGTCCCTCTGTGTTCTGCCTTCATGGCAACTCTGAGAAATTCAGCATCATTTGGGATGATTTCCTCAGATGCTACCTCCCAGCAAATTTGGCACATAGGCAAAACGCATACACTATGTATGTAGGACCAATAGTGTTTACATTGTTAGAGCTGCTTTTAATTCATAATTTAATTTAGCACATCAGCAAATACACTTCACTTTATTTGTAGATAAGCCCATTAGCATCAGCATCAGTTTGTGGCCTTAGTTTGCTTAATTAGGACACTATTTCTTTTGAGTTCAATTACCTTCTCTTGATTTTATTAGTACAACCACAAGAGGTGACATCTCTGTAATGATGCTTTAGGTAGGTGTTTGAATTCAAAATGCACACTTTATGCATATAAGTCTACTGACATCATCAGTTTGTGTGCACTTAGTTTGTTCCTACTTGATTAGGATTCAATTTCTTTTGAGTTCAGTTACTTTACTTTGGTTTTATTAGTACAACCACAAGAAGGGACCTCTCTGTAATGCACATGTTTGAACTCGGAATGCATGTGGTCTAATGATTGCACTAATTTACTGGCTTTCACTATATTTCATTTATCAATCCAGAAAGGGTGAAAAGCAAAGTTGGTAGGATCTAAACTTGGATCACACACTCAGAACATGTATCCACAAAGCAAGCATTCTAACACTTAAACCAATTCAACACCTTAAACCAAACTCATTGTTCCATTATAAGGCCATCACTTTCCAACTAGTAAGCCATTCTAAAAGTTAATTTTGAATCCTGGGAAGCCATTTTACTTCTGTTTTATTCTGTTTGAAAATCATTGTCGCAAATATGTATTTAACCGTCAAATCTCTCTCAAATCATACTATACCACCTTTGAAAAATGTTCTTTAAAAAGCAAAGATTCCTAATGAAACTTATTACTGCTGCCAAAAATATTCCAATAAAATAGGCTAAAAATATTCCAATAACTATTTATGAGTATTTGAGGAATCAGACTATAAAGGAAATAGCTAAAGCAAGTCTACAGATGAAGTGGCCAAGAAACTAGGTCGTTATGTGAAAACAATTTGCAGATATTTACAAAATTCCAAGTATGGGAATTAGCGCAGTAATAAAGACAAGTGCCAAACAGTCACAGCATGAGACATTTTCCATATCAATCACAGCTTGAAACATCTCCCATTACTTATAAATCCCAGATGTATTAGTAAAGCTTATGTCCAAACACAAAAAAAGCTCAGTCAGAATAGGGTAGAATGTATAGAAAGATCAATGCTAAACATATTTTGTTCACTGATGAGTTTCAACCCATGCTAGATAGACCTGGATGGGTATTTTATGACAATCCCATTGCCACTTTCAGCAAAGAGGTGTAGGAGTCATGTTTTGAGTTAGAATCATGGGAAACAGGATGATTGGTTCATTTAAAGTGCTAGAAGATATGATGATTAATGCTATCACATACTGTACTTTAAGGATGTCCTAACTGACTGGCTGGATGAGCTCTCATTATCTGAGCTTAGCAAGGTTATTTCTATGCATGATAAGGCCCCACCACATGCTGCTCAGGAGACCAAAGAGGTCCTCTCCTCATTGGGATTCAAATGAGACACTTAAGAGAAGTAGTCAGCTTATTCTCCAAATTTGAATCCCATTGAGAACCTCTGGCAAGCAGTACACATCTAAGGAAACACTTTGGAAGACAATACAAGACTCTGCTAAGGCAGTCCTACTCTTTACTATCAAAACACTGACTGAATCCACTAACAACTGCATTTTTGAGGTCATCAAACAAGATGGTTCATACACCAAACATCAATCGTAGGGTCAAAGCATCTGTAAATATGTTATTAATGTGTTGCAAATGAAGTGGTGATATTCTATTGGTTGCTTTGTGGAACAGTATTTTCGCACCTTTTGTTAAGCGCGCACTAGTCAGTTGTCTGAGAGATTTGATGCTAGCAGGACCCCATTCTTGTCCTCACCACTTCCATCACTAATTAAGCCAACTCACTCTACAAATAAAAGGTTGTTGAATTTAAGCTCTTTGTATTCATTTTATCTTATTCATTTGTTTACGGCAGATAACCGTCGTTTTTCTGGGTTGTCATGCTGCCATGAAGTCAAATCTCGGTTACCCCTCAGCCGAATTGGCTTATGGTATCACCCTGGTACTACCTGATCCTTTGTTTTCACTCCCTCCAGCATCTACAGCTACAATTTCTGATCTGTCATTGTATGTCGCGAGGCAACATTCTTATTTTTCCGAGTTGCCTCCCATGTGTCCGTGGAAACAAGTCATTTCTGGCAGTATCCCCAGAGACATTGATAAGTGGACACACGTATTTGTACGTAATGACGCTGTAAGAGGACCACTCGTTCCTCCTTATAAAGGACTTTTCAAAGTCTTGTCACATTCTCCTAAACATTTTAAACTAGATATAGACGGTCGTACTGAGGTTGTCTCAGTCAATCATTTCAAGACATTCTCTCATTTTGACATGACAGACACACCAACCTTTAAACCTGCTTATTACTAGCATTTACACCTACATCAATACCAGCAAATATACAAGCATCCACATCTACAAGTAGGTAGACACATTCAGCAAAACCCTCTACAAATACAACCACACGATATGTTATTCGGTCAGGAAGAAATTGAGCAAAACTATATATTCTTCTTTTATTCTTTCTTTTACGCATTTCAGTCATTTGACTGCTGCCATGCAGGAGCACCACCTTTAGTCGATCACATCTACCCCAGAACTTATTCGTTATTTAACTTTACATTTTCTCTGGCCACTTCCCCCAATGTAAACTTTTTGCCTACCTGCAGCTGCAGACTTTTGCAAAACTGTCTTAGGACAAAATCTTTTGTATTGCATGTTGAAATTGCTGTTTGTGAATTTCTTGTTTTCTGTTTCTCTTTTGTATATTTTTTGCTATTGTGTTAAGCACTACATCTGCTCCATTTTTTTCTTGCCGGCCTCTGTTCGTGGACAGGTGGTGCCTTGTAGCAAATGAAGTGGCAGTATTTTATTGTTTGCTTTGTGGAGCAGTATTTTCGCATGATTTGCCAAGCACGCACTAGTTAGTTGGCCTAGAGACTTGATGCTGGTAGGACCCTGTTCTTTGTCCTCACCAATTCTAGCACTGATTAAGCCAATTCACTCTACAAATAAAAGGTTGTTGAATTGAAGCTCTTTGGATTCGTTTCATTTTATTTGTTTGTTTACGGCAGATAACCTGTGTTAATAAATGTATTTTGTTGTTCACTGGTGCATTTGTGTCATATGAGCTATTTAAAATAATTGTCGTTGAAATAGTATTGCTACCCTTATAAGTGAGCAAAACTATATTCTTATACCAGAACTATTATCATGGTTCACCTGAAAAATTATACTAAATAATATGAAAACTAAAACAGCTACATATGATAGGTTTTGTATACAAATCAAGAATAATGTGCTGTACTATCATGTAAATTTTCTTCAAAATCCCTCTGGGAGTCATTTAGAAAATCTGTTTGGTACAATTTTTACAGTTGGATGCCTTTCCAATCGCGTGTGTTGACTGGTTGCATGCTTCTTATGTCGCATCAGCATTGGCAGGGTCACCAAGTAACTCGCAAGACAAAGATCCTCTATATTTCAGAAGGGATGCGTTCCTGAAATACTTGCCATAATGCGAAATTTATTTTTCTATAGAGTTTCATATAAAATGGGGTCTTTAGCGTTATTTTTAAGAAAGTAACGCAAAAGAAAGCTTAGTAGGCTTATCGTCTACATACTTCCTCGGCTACAGAAATAGAGACTCAAATTTATTCCTTCTGCATGGATTTCGAGAGATAGGCGAATTTCTTTTTGTGGAGTGGTCTATTTCACCCACCAAATCACTCCACAAAATTTCAACATTTCAAGCGAAGCAGTCATAACTCAGACTTAATTAAAGTTGGAGTTATTCCCCTTACATTTACACCGACTGCTTCATGAAATATTTTCCTTATCTTCATAGTTTAACATCTACCTGCAATATTGGCATAGATTGTATATTTAAAGGTCGAAATTTAATCAACTATACTTTCGTTATTGCCTATAGTTTTATCTATCTTCATATCTGTTACTGTGTGTCCCATTTACAGAAAAGAAAACGGTTTCAATTTATTAGGTAAAGGGACAATTTCCTAAAATATTATAACAAATACCTACCTTAATACTGATTTAACCTCCCCAAATTTTAAAAATGTGCTTTAAAAGTATTCATGTAATAAGTATAACCATCCTAGTTATAACTTACAGCTAGGCAGGGAGAGAATTACAAGCTTATAAAAAGAAAGTTACTAACAGGTCATCACCTAATGTTTGATATTTGTGTGCAGGATATCCTATTCTGCAAACAGAAAGGATGAGGCTCGATATAAATAGAAAATTACTACAAAGTAAAATCAATGCAACTTAAAAAATACTCAGAATCAAGCAAAATGTGATTGGTTATTGCAATAGGGAAGTATGAAAACAAAAATTAAGGCTTCTTTGTATATAAGGAAGCAGTCAAGTACAAATTGGAAACAAACTAGATTTTATTTTAAATGGAAAAGATAAGGATAAAACATCAGTAAAAGTTTTTAAAATATTGAAAACAAACTCAAAATAGAATTCTATAGCACTAAAATTAAATGGGAAGCAAGCCCACTCTTTAATCAACAACATACAGTCCTCAACAAAGGAGAGAGTGAAAGTTCCGAGTTAAAAGCGGTCACAGATGGTCTGATTTTTAACTACAGAGGATTGTATGAGTAAAATGTAGTCTCTGATACATATAAGATGGTAGTAATTCCAGATAAGTACTGGGTCAGAATGTGATGACCCACCCAACCCATGCCAACATGAAAAGCAAATATGAAATGTTAATAATTTGGAAGAGGGTCATGCCTAGCCACAAAATGTTGAAACAAGAAGCCAACATAAAGTGTAAATTATATAATCAGAACAATGAGATGACTAGTGTCATCATTTCTGGTTACCTTGTGAAGTACAAGTATACCTACAGGCACAATCAAGTTCATAGATATGTCTCAGCAGGATACCATCAAATATAAAGATTATTACCAAAACACTATCTCCCAGATTAATTCTGAGCAGATCTGTTAGGGTAAAAAAAACTTGTCTACCATGAACTCCTCCCCAACCATCTTTTATTCATTTATTTTTTTATTCAATGTATCTAAGACTACAGAATTCAATGAATCCCCACATTTTTTTTTAAGATAAGTACTGGCATGGTTGTGTGATTATGAATCAACTTTGGTCCCAATGGGTTTGGTCTCATTGTGTGCCACATTGGGCAAATATCTTCAACTATAACACTGGGCCAACCAAAGCTTTGAGAGTGGTTGACAGAAACTGAAAGAAGCCTGTTGTGTGTGTATGTGTGTGCACATCTTGACATCACACATGAGTTACAAGCAATCATCTCCATCACACAAATGTTATTCAGTTGGAACCCTCCATGAAAGGATGTCTGGCCATTGTGCTATGCTTGCTCAGTGGACAAGGAAAATATCTTATTTGGAAACAGATGATAGTTGGCAACAGGAAGGGCATCTGGCTGCTGAAAATCTGCCTCACAAAATTTCATCTGACCCATACAGGCATGAAAAAGTAAACATTAAAATGGTGATAATTATTATGATAATGAATAAGGCGTGATTTGAGGAAGATTTGGTAGTTATTTCAAGCAAGATGATCATGAAAAATCATTCATGATGACTTTTTTTTATGTATAAATTGTGATATAGAATAGATAATAATGTTTTATATTACATCTGAAATTTTTCACCTATACATTGTTACAGTTGGTCCCTTGGTATTATTGAAATAAATACCAAGTTTGTTCTGGTATCATTTAAACTGAAAATGTACCATTTTTTTCTTGCATGTTATAATTCTGTGTTAATGTAAATATTTTAAAGAAATTCATCAACTCAGTGTTTTCTCTCCTTGATTTCAGGCAGTTTTTGGAGAACAAATGTTTGATTGATGCCAAATTTCGCTTGAAGCATCTAGAATCAGATCGAGTTGCTATTCCACTTCTTTCTGTTGACCAGGAACTTCTACACAAGACACTCTCAGATTATTTCAGCCTTGGAGATGGCTGTGACTTTGAATTAAAAATGGTCAAAATGATGCCATCAAAACGTTCATTACTTCGCTCACCTTATCAATTACTTATTCAAGGATTGGAAAAACTTCTTACAGATCATGGTTATATTCTCAACAAAGAATTAGAACTTGATATTGCCAAAAAATGGGAATGGCATGAAGATCTAGTTATGCTGCCAAAGCATTCTTTCAAACATGAAATTTGGGCTCAGTTTGGTAAAATACTTTGCTTTTATTTACTTTATTGTCTAGTTTCTTTATCTTTCAAAACAAACCTCTTAGTTGTGGAGCCAAACCTATTTTTATATTGCTTAATTTAAGAATAGAGAATATGAAAGTGGGATTTTTACTATAAATAAACATTTTAGTGAAACAATGCAATGTTGTACAACAGAATTTGGATTCTTGGCCTGTGTATTTCTAATCTTGTGTCATAACCATTTTATCATTGCTTATTGTAAATGAATCACTAAACTATATTGATATTTCAGGTCCAAAACTATGGGAAACCATTTCAAATTGTTTGCAATGTAAACGACTGGCAAGGAAAGAGGTCATTTCAAATAATGACTACCGAAGACCTCAAGTTACACTGCTGTTGGGTAACAATGGCTGGGTGAGGCATGTTGACAATGGTATTCGGTAGGTTCAAGTTAATTGCCTCACTAGTGAATGCGGGAAATATGTGGTAGCTTGAAGAAGAATGGTTGTGCATGATTTGAATGCTAATTCATATAGATGTTAATTACGTTTTAATTGTTGGTCTTGAGAAAGATTTGATAATTGCCATCAAATGCTCATAGAAACCGATGAGATTGACACAGTTGATTTTCTCTTGGGAAGTTGGAGGTAGACAAGTGGCTTGTGAAAGCTGTACAATCTATGTACAGAGATTCTGTCAGATGAGAGTGACCCACAAATATAGTGATAAATTTAGTGTACAGATAGGCATTCATCAGGGTTTGGTTCTCAGTCCCCTCCTATTCATCATCATCATCCCCTAAGCCATAACAGGAATTCAAGACTTGCAGCCCCTGAAAACTTCTCAATGCTCTTATAGCAGATTCTGTAACTAAACTAGAAAAGAAATTTCAAGAGTTGAAGCAAAACTTAGAATCAAATAAGTCTTAAAGTTAACTTAGTATACAGTAAGGTTCTAGTAAGTAGGAAAATGAACAGGACCCTTCACCCATCAGGTAAATTACCCTGCTGATTATGTAGAAAAGATGTAGACAGAAATCCCACATGATGTACTCAGTGCAAACTATGAACACACAAGAGAGGTTATCAGAGAAAGTATTGTTTGCATGTGGAAGATGCACAGATGCCATAAAAAGGTACTCAGGAAATCCATTTTTCAAATACCATGCAGGCACATTAGAGGTAGTGGATAATTTCTGCTACCTAAGGGACTTAATTAACCGTAGGAGAGCATGTACACAAAGTGTAATCACTAGAATAAGAATAGGATGGAGAAAATTCAGAGAGTTTTTGCATCTGTTGGCAACCAAAAATATCTTACTCTCTCCCTCCCCCATCTCTCTCTCTCTCAATGAAAGCAGAATTGCATAATGTTCATGTATGGACATCAATGCTACATGGTAGTATGCCATAGGTGTACATGTGTAACGGAGTACTAGTTTCATTGGGAGAAAAGTTCAGCATAAGAAGAATTAGATGCAATGTACAATTAAACTGCACTGCTTTGGTCATGTGACATATATGGATGTTGAGATATCTGGCACTTTGTTGACTAAAGAAGATCCATCCACCACAGCACAATTGGTACCAGTGCTGATACCACATAAAAAGCTGGTGCCACATAAAAAGCATTCCATATTTTGCAAAGTGGTTGGCATTAGGAAAGATATTCAGCTGTAGAAACCATACCAGAACTTATTCTTTGTAAGCCCAGTACTTATTTTATCAGTTTCTTTTGCTGAACTGCTAAGTGGCAGAGCACACAAACACACCAGCATCGGTTGTCAAACGATGGTGGGAGGACAAACACAGACACAGATTATACACACACACACACACACACACACACACACACACACACACACACACACACACACACACACATGTGGTACATACAAAAGGTTTCCAGACTTTTTTCGTATGGGCACATTTATTGATAGTACACATGAAACTCTAGTCCCCTTTGAAGTAATCTTCCCCGGCTGCAATGTTCCAACAACTTCTGGAAGGTCCCCTGCAAATTCTCTTGTATGAGCATGTCAATGACTCTCGTCACAGCCTCTTTCATCTCCTCAATTGTCTCATAACGACTGCATCTGAGCTTAGGGAATAACCAAAAGTCACAGGGAGCAAGGTCTGGGCTGTAGGGAGGATGAGGAACCGTCTTGATACCCATATGGGTTAAATAGTCTGTGACAAGGATGGAGTTGTGGACTGGTGCATTTTCCTGGTGGAAATGCCACTGACCCGATTCGAAGAGTGCTAGCCTCTTTCGACGGAATCTCTTCCTGAACACCCTTAAAACCTCAACATAGTATTCCTTGTTGACTTGTTATTTATTTGGCCAATCAATTCTGATGTTCTGACTTCCCTACTCCTCCCACACCTCATCATCTCTCACAGACTCCCTGCCTTCCTTGAATCTCTTGTGCCACTCAAAAACTGATGCTCGATTCATGCAAGATGGTCCATAAGCATTCTGAAGCATTCCATACATTTCTGTGGCAGTTTTTCCAAGTTTAAAACAGAATTTTATGGCATATCATTCTTCAAAAGTGTCCAGATTGCATTTTCCACCAGCTGTAACAATCAGGCTTTAGTAGGGTGTATTCCAATTCTTGCAATAGCTGTTCATTTGAACCTGAAATGAAAAGAATTGGTCATAAGAAGTATAGCAATAACATACTGAATTTTCAAGAGTCTACGACAATTTTAAATGCCTGTACAAAAAAAGTCTGGAAACTTATTGAATGCACCTTGTGTGTGTGTGTGTGTGTGTGTGTGTGTGTGTGTGTGTGTGTGTGTGTGTGTGTGTGTGTGTGTGTGTGTGTGTGTATGTATATATATGTGTGTGTGTGTGTGTGTGTATACACATACGACTGGCTTCTTCCAGTTTATGTCTACCAAATCCACTCACAAGGCTTTGGTCGGGCTGAGGCTATAGTAGAAGACACTTGCCCAAGAGAACCATGTGGTTCGTAAGCAAGATACTTACCACATAGCCACTCCTGCACCATTATGGCAATTTATTCCGAATATAATGAATTCATGTGAATTATATTTATTTGAATAGGAAAAATTTGGTACAGCAGCTATTTGAACTATATCTAACTTTTTTCATTTCACAGTTATCACTATGATGTCACCAAATGTATGCTGAGTGCTGGGAATATCACTGAGAAATTACGAATATCTACGTTTGACTGTCGCCATGAAACCATAGTTGATCTTTATAGTGGTAAGTTATAGTTTTGCAACTGTCAGCCTTCCCTTGAATAACTGTAACCATTTAGTGCAATCACATGTTTGAAAGTTAATACTTTAAAACCAGCTTGTATTTAATTAAAAATATTTATTACCAAATATTTTTGCATTGAAACCAACTTAAAGGCATCCACAATTTAGAGATCACACATGTTAATCAAGTGTTAGTTAATTTTCCTATTGAAAATTTTAAAACTAAGTATTTTATGTTGAAGTTTTTGGTTAGTAATGCTTAATACTAGTTTTAAAATATGTATTTTTGCTATGATGTGTATATTTATTTGAGCCCCTAAATAGCAAAAAAAAAAGAAAGAAAAAATGCATTTGTGAACCATGACTCCATTAGTTATAAAATTCCAACAAGTTAATCAGTTTCACATCTTTTTCTGATACTAAGAATGATAAGGAGATATTTGTGCAATTTGGACAGAAAAAATACAAAAGGGAATTCTTTTCAATGTGTCAATTTATTACCAATTTCTTGTGGTCTTTCTTCTTCCATACATCATTATATAATTGTATGTACTATGTATGTATATAGTGTGTGTATGTGTACATGTCTACATTGAAGTTGATGATGTAATTCTGAATAGATTATGAAACACCTGCCACTTCAATGCAAATATCATAATTCTTCTTGCCTCTTAGCTCTCTTGATTATATATATATATATATATGTATATATATATATATATATATATATATATTGAGTTGAGACAAGAATAAACAAAGACAGAGATGGTATTCTTTTATTTATTTGTCATTTGACTGCGGCCATACTGGAGCACCACCTTCAGTCGATCACATCAACCCCAGAACGTATTCTTTGTAAGCCCAGTACTTATTTTATCAGTCTCTTTTGCCAAACTGCTAAGTGACGGGGACCTAAACACACCAGCATCGGTTGTCAAGCAATGGTGGGAGGGACAAATATAGACACAGAAACACACAAAGAATATATATATATATATATACATATATATACGATGGGCTTCTACCAGTTTCCGTCTACCAAATCCACTCACAAGGTGCCACGCAGGGGGATTGAAACCAGAACCATGTGGTTAGTAAGCAAGCTACTTTACCACAGAGCCACTCGGAAAAAAAGTTGGTATATTAGTTTAACGCTCGAGAAGTAGAAATATAAAAGAGTCTTTGATGTTTCAAGCCTACGCTCTTCGACAGAAAGGTAACGCAGGGAAAAGAAATCGGGGGGAAAAAAATAGATAAGTGTGTAGTCAGTGATTGATCATGGTGGAATGGAGGTATATAGACAAACAGACAGACAAATTTCTGTCTTCAATAACAGGGCCAAATACACCATGGACAATGCAATATAGGACTTTTCTTTGCGAAAAAAGGAAAGAGCAAAAGAGAGATGCAAAGGAAATTACAATAAAAAGAGATTGTGATTGTTTAGGACATATAAACAACAACAAAAATAAATAAATAAATAAATAGATAAATAGGGGATAGTAAAAGTATAAAATGGATTAGGTTTATCTGTGGAAAGAAAAGCTTATGGAAAAGACTATGGTAATTTAGGACAGGGAAGGAAATACAGGAGAGCAAAGTGCTCTCTCTCTCTCCCTCTCTCTCCTCTTTCTCTCTCTCTTCCTCTCCCTCTCTCTCTCCCCCTCTCTCTCTTTCTCTCTCTCTTGGATTTAGAGAATCATGCTCAGTGGTTTTATCATTTGCACATACCATCTTTGCTACATTGACGTATCTTTTATTGAAACTTTTACATGACAAAATTTGCCTCTCTATTCTCACCTTCCTTTTCAAGTATGATGAAAACTGCCTTGCCTTCCAGGAAGTTAGCTGGGCAATATTCATCACAGACTCGGTCGATAACCGGATCCCTCCCACATGTAACAGCAGCCATTTAGCATAAGCACACAGGTTCGAAATGATGCGACACTGCATGTGTGTGTGCATTATGGCTTTGCTGCTCTGACTGCATCTTGGGCAAATTGGTCCTGTGTTTCTGGAACTGTGCTTTGTAGAGCTTATTCATCATCATCATCATTATCATCAACATTTTGCGTCCGTTGTCCATGCAGGCATGGGTTAGACTTTTTCAACTGGGACCGGCAAGCAGGTTGGCCACACTGGGCACCTGTCTGGTTTGGCTTGATTTCTACGGC
>JACXVO010036489.1:233201-248734 GCA_015501135.1 Hapalochlaena maculosa
AAAAAAAAAAAAAAAAGAATCTTTCTGGAATAATTTCCAGAATAAATTCAACTGAAAATGTCAGAAGCATACAGATAATTTCTACCAAAAATATATCTATTAAATAACTACTCTATAAAGTCAATATCATTTTAATGCAACATTGACTAATGATGTATAAAACTGTGTTTTTTAATAACTACCTTTTCTTTATCGGTACCCAGAAGTTTTCTATCATCTCTGTTTTTTAATTTACCAGGAACATCGGCAATAGGCAGTGAGGTATGGAAAAGAATAAGTTTTCCAGCACAGTCAGCATTGATCAAAGCTTCCAATCCAGCTTGGATAACTGGGCCTAATATCACTTCAGTTTCCCTAGATTCTCCAAACATCTGGGGTATTTGAGAAAGTAAACTGAAAATAAAGAAATCATATCACATATTTAATGTCTTCAATTGAAATATATTTTTCAAATAAATTCATACATCCTGTATTGTATATTACATACTATTTTAGCTTGTTAATGTCACATGGAATCATCATCATTAACATTTAACATCTGTTTTTCCATTCTCGCATGGGTTAGATGGTTTGACCAAGGTCTAAAATGTCAGTGGCTACACCAGGCTCCAGTCTGGTCAAGCAGTGTTTCTACAACTAGATGCCCCTCCTAATGCCAACCACTCTGAGAGTGTGGGGAGTGCATTTCATGTGCCACTGGCATGGAGCTAGTCAGGGGATACTGGTATTCGCCATGTTCAAATGGTGCTTTTTACATGCCATCAGCATGAGGGCCAGATTGCCTGGCCTGGCATTGATCACGTTTGGATGGTACTCTTATTGTGCCATGATTTGGGATTTACTGACTCAACAAGTCTTCTCAAGCATGTCATATTGCCAGCACATCAGTCACATTTGGATAGTGCTTTTTATGTGTTACTGGCACAGGAGCCAGTCAGGGGGCACTGGCCATAGGTAGTTTTGGTTTTTCCTTGACTTGTATTGAGTAAGAAAAAAGTCAATTATATCAGCGCCAGTACTTGGATGGTATTTTATTTCATAGACTGGAAGGATGGAAGATAAAGTCAGCCTCAGTGAGATTTGAATTCCAAATGTAAAGAATTGGAACAAATACTGCAATGCATCTTGTATGACACTAACTATTCTGTTGATTAACTACTCTCCTCTTACCGAGTAATAGTAAAAAATTAATTTCATAAAACTACAATCTCTGAAAATTTACAAGTAACTACATAAAAGTTTCAGTGTGTTACCACAAGAGTATCAAACTTAGCCAAAGGTGACACTAGAGACCATCACATCCTTCAGGCTAGTCAGATCCTGTTGAACAATTCAATGCATACCAGACCAGTTGTAATATGGATGTTAAACAATAATGTGTTTGTGATGAAAATGAAAATTCAAGTGAATTAGTTACTCACCTATCAATTACTGTCTCACATTCTGATAACTTGACTAAAAAGCCATCCAATAATGGCATAAATACATCTTCAATATCAGAAACTACCAGCATCTGTGGTTGTGCTAATGAACCCTATACAAAAAAAAAATCATAGAAAATGGAATTTAAGAAAGTGAATCAAAAATACACAATTTAATTAAAAAGAGTAACATAACATAGCAGAATATTTTTTTCTTTTTGTAAGAAACTGACATAAAATGATGTGCTTTTTAATAAAGATATAACTACAAGTGATATGATTCTTAATCAAAATATTTCAGCTTAACAACACCAGTTAAAAATTAAGTTATCAATGAACTTTTGAGAACAAACTCATCCAATTTTCTACTGATATGTGAATAGAAGATGGTAATATACTTACTTTAACATTATAAAAATGTATTTCTTTTGCATAAGTAAGAAATCCAACTCTAATTTCTGATTCTGCAGCCCCTGTTTCCCTGAATAACATATATAAAAATATAAAATGTTATTAATAAGCAAGACTTACATTGTTCGTATTTGGCTTGCAAGATTCCAGATGTGAAATCATGTGTAGAAATACTATTAAACCTTGGCATAATGCCCACCCCAAGGTTTTATAGTAAGACTTAAATTGTAAATAAGAAATTGTTGTTTGGTAATTGTAAGACATTTAAGTAGAGATCAATACAATTGTTGTATGTAAAACAATTTTGAGTCTTGACTTATATGTTTAAACTATTCACAACCCACTAACATTGTTTTGGAACATTAATGAATAATTTTACCTTTTATCAACTCACCAATTTAAAAAGAAACATATTTCTCATACTGAACAATAAAAAGTCCTACTAATTCACTCACAAACACACTACAATCTCAGCTCCAGAGACATGTTCTACTGCTTTATCTACCAACAGTATTACTACTAGTCTGAATCAGCTGTTTATATACTACATTTATTAATGTTCATTTGTAGCCTTTTCTCTCTACATTTTCTTGGCTTTTTAACCACTCTTTCTAATCTTTCCTCAGAATATCAACCATCTAGAATTCTTGATGTCCATATTTCTCTGCAGACAAGCTGAAAATCAACAACTCACATAAAAGTGTTTGTGAATGTTATGGGCACTACCCCCTTCCTCCCTCCAACTGTAAATGAAGTCCATTTCTAAAAATTTGCTCAGACACATCTGAAAAACCTCTCAAAAAATGTTAAATACCTGGGTAAGTTCACAAGTATCTCTTTTTTTAATCTGGAGCAAATCAAATGGACCAAACCATTTCTGACGCTGTTATAGGAGACATCAATGCAAAATATAAATGCAGGACAATTGGGAGGTTTTCCATTCTGAAAAATAAAAAAAATATAGTGAAACATGGACCATGACTGCTGTGGACATGTGCAAGCTGGAAAGAAATGAAGCTAGTATGGTCTGCTAGATGTGCAATGTCAGTATGCATACACAACAGAGTGTGAGTATTCTGAGAGATAAGTTGGACTAAAGAAGCATCAAATGTGATGTATAAGAGAGACGACTGTGCTGGTATGGATGAGGACAGCTGTGTGAGGAAACGACACAGTAACAGAGGAAGGTACATGTGGAAGAGGCAAGCTCAGGAAGACATAGGATGAGGTGGTGAAGCATGATCTTTGAACATTGGAACTCATAGAGGGAATGACAGGATTGAGATCCTTGGAGATATGCTGTGACTACGAAGATGTGATAACTCAAGTGAAATTGCAGCCATTATGACAGTGTTACATATCCGATCTACTAAGAGTGCCCTCAGTGCACTGGCCATATGATATACTTGAGAAGACGTGTTGAATCAAGTAAAACCAAAATCGTAGCTATGGCCAGTGTTCCTGTGCAGCAGCACATAAAAGCCACCATCTGATCGCAACTGATTTATGGGTATCCTTGCTGTGCTGGCAACCTGATATGCTTGAGAAAAGCTATTGAATCAAGTAAAACTAAAACGAGTATCATATTTATGACCAGTGCCCTGACCTTCCAATGTGATTAGTGTTCGACCAATTAATCAGTTATATGATAAGCTTGAGAAGATTTATTGATTCAAGTAAACTCAAGATCATAGTTTGGCAAGCACTTGGTGCAAGCGGCACAAGAAAAGCTCCATCCAAAAGCAATAGATACCAGGCCAGGCTAGGCTATCTGACCTCTGTACCTGTGGCATGTAAGAAGTACCATTTGAGTGTGGCTAATGCCAACACTCTCATACTGGCTCCAATACTGGTGGCACATAAAGAGCATCCACTACACTTTTGGAGTGGATGGCATTAGGAAAGGCATCCAGCTGCAGAAACACTGCCAGACCAGACTTAAACCTGGTGTGGAAACTAGCTCTCCAGACCTCAGTCAATCCATCCAGCCCATGCCAGCATGGACAATGGATGTTAAGCGATGATGATGATGATGGGGAGTTAAAATACATACATTTCTTTAATGACAGAAAAAAAATGTATATATTTATCAATGAATTCTTAGCAAGGAAATATGAAAGTAAAAAAAATGATTAAACATTACTATTTCTAGTGGATACCTGAAAACATTAGTTTTGGACAAAATGATTTTTACTTAGAACATTTTCTCAATATTAAAATTAAAATACATAAAGTCATACAATTTGGAATATCTTACAAGAACAATTATTAAAATGATGATTACTTCAGAAAACAGTGACATACTTTGAATAAAGAGGAAGGTTGAGGAAAACAGTAAAAATATCACAGTATCTTTAATATACTTACTTTACAATAATCTTTGGTAGCTACAAATTCATAAGAACCTAAACATAATTCAGCTCTATCATAACAATCAACTCTTCGACCAGTATGGTCAAGATGTGCAAAATATTCAGAAGGAACTAAAAGAAAAAAAAAGAAGTTGAGATCAAAAGATTGAATATAAAAATGAATTTGTTTATATATTTGTTTATAAATTGTTAAAATCACTATCAAGATTTTCAATGATTACATTTACTTTATGGAAAATAAGAAAAATCCTTTTAAAAAGGTTAAATCGTATTTGTTAAATGTTAACTGATCACTATTCTAACTGAACATTCTGGTTTATGAAAAAGTTTTGAACAAATTATTTTCAAAGTTATATATTTCCAGATGTACTAGTATATAAGAATGTGATATGGCAATAGAACTACAATAGCTCTAAGTGTGTAGTGATACAATTTCTAAGAGTCAAATAACTAGAAAAATTTTTTTAAAAAACAGTCAAAATCTATCAGGAAGTGACCTGAATCAATTATTCTATAATTTGAAAAATTTTTTTCTAATCATATTTTCTTTATTCCTTTCCTTATTTGTTTTCATATTTTCCCCCCATGTGTTGACTGAATATTTCCATTTGAAAATATACAAATTGCTGGACATTTAATGATGCCTGTCAAACTATTTTAATACAAACAAGACTAGCACAATTCTTGAAAGCAATTATTTTACATAAGGAAAACATACCCTCAGTGGCTGCATTACAGAATACACATTGAAATCGTCGACCACCATCAATAAACTGCATATGAGGACTCATATAAGACTTGCACCTTTTACAACGGACTGGACCAAGTTCTCCTAAATCCACAAGTGGAGGAACATGCTATAAAAAGAAACACAAAGTTAAAAAAAAAATTACAAAACGAATCTAAGAAGTAATTGGTAAATTTAAAAAGTTTCAGAAAGCTGTCCCATATTGCAAATGTATTAAGCTTATTTGCAGCTGTTTATTTATATTCATGTCAAGCCTGATCAAACAGACCTATGATTAAAGATATTTTAGTCATAACCACCTCTTTTTCTCAACATGTATGACATTATCTAATGTATTCTTCCTGTTTTTAAGACATTAGAGCATGATTTGAAGGGTAATTAGCTGATGTTTCTAACAGGTTAAGCAAATACATTGATGTTCCCTTGTTGGCTTGTTTAAGCTTAATATAAATTATGATGCAAATTTTGCAAAACATTTTTGGAAAATTTCATAACATATATATTTGTAAAGAAGATAATTTTGAGTAATTCAATAAACTTCCAGGATCATTATTTCTTTGTTATTAATATCTATTTAAAATTGAAAGGTTAATAAATTTTTCAAGGTCAATAAATTCAGTTGAAGATAAATGTTTGTAAGAATTGAAGTTTCTTTTTTTTTTTTGCTGACTAAAGGGATCAATAAATAAAAATAAAATATAAGCCAATAAAACATAACTAACCTCTTCTTTATGTAATTTTGCAAATGGAGTAATTGTCAATGCAAATGGTATATGGGAATTTTTTAGCATATCAGCTGTACAAGGAACATTATACATTGTACTCCGAATAAATCTAGGATTACTGTTACCTGAAATATAAGTAAACCATAAAAATCAGTGCAGATAAAAAAAAAAGTGGTTCTTCCCTTTGCAAAATTTAGTACAAGAAAAATTTTGTTGGAGAATATATATTTCATAAAACTAATTCCTGTCTATACTGGTTATGGATACATGGCTTGTGAAGTTGTTTTTTATTGGCCCAAATAGGTGTTTTTTTTTTCATTTTTTTCTATCGCTGAACCTTGAAAATCTTAACATGATTTGATTCAATGTATTATTTCTTCTAGGTATTTAAGGAGGAGATGATTTGCTGTGTTGGACATTAGTGTATTCTATATATAGCATTTATAAATAAAGATTAATTTGTTCTAAGCTAAAATTATTTTGTAGAGATAAAATAGCGTCAAAAACAGAGAGGAGTTTTTAGTTTAAGAGAGAAAGCAAGATTAGAGGGTAATATGTAACACAGACACATCGCTGAGTAACAAGCAATAAAGATTCTAGTTCTGTTAGAGAGCCTGCTTTCCTTTTCTGTCTGAAATTAATGCTTATAATTTCTAATACTATTACACACTAAAAAGTTCACACATAGGCACAGACATGGTTATGTGGCTAAAAAGCCTCCTTCCCAACCACTGAATTTTGGTTGTCCTGCTCTGCAAAAACTTGGACAAATGTCTTCAACAATAGCCTTGTAGTTACCATCTGGTGAAAGTTACACATAATGGTTGAATTGATTTGAGTTTATGGTATATATTATATGCCTAAAGTGTTGTGTATTAGATTGAACACAGAACTACTTAATTGCAAAACAAACTTAACCACAGGACTATGCTTTCGTTTTCAGCTTACAGAATTCATTTGTTAAACATAAGATAGTTTGCAAAAGAGAATATTTGTTTATTCATGTGCTTAATATCTGTTATTCCATAGTAACATGGCCTGGATGGGAACTAATTTGAGGCAGTATTTTATGGCTATATGTCCATAACTTGTTGTTCAGGTAAGGGATTCTACATGTCTTTGAAAGCACAGAATGATCAGTCATAATGTGAACAAGGAATATAAATATATCATCATTTCACTGACATGGTGACAAGTGAAGTCATGTAATATCAACATTTTTATATGGCTTCCAGACAATTTCCGTCAACAAATTTCACTTACAAGATATTGAGTATCCCAAATGAATATTATCAATATCTGTTTACTTATATTGCTATGGTTGTACTATAGCATATCATCATTTCCCTCAATTCTTTATCACATTTTTTAGAAAGATCTGTCTCACTATTTCTTCTCTAAACATTACATAAAATAGAGTGGGATGCATAGTACCTAAGGTAATTTAAATTAAAGAGGAGTTGCAGTTGACAGAGACTAAATAGTGTGTCATTGGGGGAACGAGTCCTGAACGGTTTCTTACCTTATTAACATGAGCTATAAGAAACAGTGGAGCTGTAAAGAGATTACTATTTTCTTAGCTGCAGTACTAGTCTCAAATCTTACCATTAATAAATTCAGTATTAACAAACATTCTATTATGCAGACAGGAACATCTGTCTGGTGTCTTAAGAATTGAGCCATATACCAATACAATTGATAATAGTTAAGAATAAAATAAGGATGGGGGTGGCGATCACTTAAACTGGACTAAGCATTGTAAAGAGAAATACCTTGATCCTGAGTAACAAAATTGGTTGTTATCAGAGGAGGAACTTGACCGCGCACATTTGTTGAGAAAATACCACTTTTATTTCGTCTATCTTCTTCAATTACTTGGATCTAAATAAACAATGAGGAAAAAACAAAAGCAATTATTAAATTAGAATGGTACAGAAACTGATTTCAGTTATAAATTATGAAAAATTAAGCACTTAATAAAAATAGTACATTATATAACAAAATTCTTTATGGACTTACTGGACTGGGCATTTGGTTCGGATCCAATCTTCTCGGTTGCTGCGGTTGCATACCTGAGTGGCTGCCAGCGTGGTAACCACCAGAAGGCATCGGAGGCGAAGATCCAGCATAGGGTCCAGAAGATGGGGGTGCAGAAAATTGAGGTGGTGGACCAATAGATTGAGGAGCCACACCATATGTACTCGAAGCTGCAGAGGAAGATGGAGGCGGCCCTTGTCCCATCATGTGAGGCTGGGGTGGTACTTGACCAAGCATTCCTGAATGTACAGGAGTATTCATGCTTGGGGGAGCTGACCCATATCCCTGGGATGGATGCATATAGTTAGATTGAGAACCCATGTTAGGCCCAGAATTTGGGGCATACGAGTCCATTGGTACTTGACCAACTGGACGAGAACCAACACTAGATGTAGGGGGTGGGCCAACACTCGATTGTAGGGGTGGGCCAACATTGGATGGTTGGAGAGGACCAGCAACAGATGGAAAAGGTGGACCAATGCTGGATGGTGGTAGAGGAGGACCAGCATTGATCTGTTGGTTTGGTCCAATGTTGGATGAAGGTGGAGGGCAATAATTGGTTTGCTGAGGTGGTCCAACATTGGTTTGTTGGGGTGGTCCAACATTAGATGGTATAGGTGGACCAACATTAGTTTGTTGGGGTACACTCATGTTAATTGGTGGAGGTGGTAAATTTCCAGTCTGGGAAAAGAAAAGAAAAAAATAACAATAAATAATTTTAATTATATAACATAATAAAATAAATTCTGAAAAGCTCATAAATGTATAAGGACAGTATTATAGGTACAGAAATGAACAAGTGCTAATGCACTGCTAACTATTCAAGTCCATAATAGAGCTACAGAGAATTTTCATATGTGTGGGTACAAAGTCTGTTTCATAACCACATGGTTTCAAGTTTCATATTGCTGTATAGAACTTTGAAAAAGTATCATCCTCTATAATTTCAGGCTGATCAATAAAAAGTTAAGATTTAGCATGCCTTCCCAAAGTAATTACTCATGAATATGTTATGGACAGATCTATAAATCAAAATATTTTCATATCTTCTTGATTCAGGTAGTTTTTAACATGATATTACAAACTACCAACCAGTATCTTAAGCTGGACAGTAGAGAAGCCTCTATGTGATGACTTGACTTGTTAGAACTAGCAGCCAAGTCACTTTATCCTACACTACCACCATACAAAAAGAAAAAGCATATTAGTTAATGCACTTCTACATATACAAAAATACAAACTTGATGATCATGAATAGAATCCCTTTGAGGCTAACTATCACATAATAATGTCATGAGTCCAACCGAAACCAACACACTACAACTACCAAAGCATTGTTTCATCTCTCTAATTCTCTACTGCTACAACTATGTTCTCTGTTCTTCTGAACTAGTAATCTGCATGTCATTTCTATCAGAGTCCATCTCATGTACCTGCTTCTCCTGTTTTCTTTACTATCTTACTTCCCAATAGAGTTCCTGCAAATGAAGCAGTTTACCGGTTACACCCGAGAATTGTATTCCTCTAAAATGTCTCTTACCACTTACCTTCCATACAAAAATATAAATTGAAGCTCAACAATACACACACACACACACACACACCAAGAGTTGCCATTGGTTAATGTTGACCTTGCACTTGTACATTTTCGTACCAGTCAAGCCAAATTTTTTTTGAGGAAGAATGGTAGTTGCTTATGCATGTACTCTCTTCTTTCCATGCTACTTATGTTATTCAAGGAAAAGACTGCCATCTTCAACCAATACAGCTTAGTAAAAATGTTGCCACAGACATTGCTATTAGAAAGTAAAGAGCCCAAACAGATATAACAAAGCACCTTTCCCACTCTTCATCAGCTCTACTAATTCATTGCTCTAGACTAGTACTGTTTTACTGACTTCAAAAAGATAAAGTTGATCTTCGCAAAAATCGAAATTCTAAAATGTAAGAGGATTGGAACAAACAATATGAAGCATTCTAGTTACTGCTCAGGCAATTGCCAATTCACCATCCCAATTACATTGACCATTCCAGTATGGAAGGGTTTACTTAATACCATGGCCACTTCTCTAAATAAAATTTCATTTAGGAAAAAAGAACAAAAGGACAGACTACATCCCAGCAATGTAAAAAGTATAAAATGAAAGGAAGAAAAAAAAAACAGTATCTTTCACCAAACCTGAAGATATCTTCCATCTTGATTTATAGACATACCAGCCATCTGAGGTGTGATCTGTAATAATTTAAATTAGAAGATTTTAAAACTTACATTGTCAACAACATTCTATTTAAATAAAAATTTCTTTTGGAAACAAAGAAAATCTTAAATTATCAACTAAGTTTGAAAAATATACTTTTAGGTAAATATTTTGCTTTCAAATTGGGGGAAAAAAAAAACTCAAAAATTATAAGAATTCAAATTAGAAAAATATCAAAACTTTAAAGACTTAAAAAATAAATTTATTTTCAAAACAATGATTTGTTCTTTTAATATTGAATTTATAGAAAATACACAAGTCTCTCATCAAAGGAGTACCAAACAAACGCATATTTAATTACTGTTAGCAGATATATTATTATATCTTTAATTACAAATCACATTAAGTAACAATATATTATTTTTAAGAATTATAAGTGATACCTGGGACATTGGTGGAGCTCCTCTATATTGATTTTGCATCTGTACAGGCATTGTTCCAGCAATTTGATTGGGTGGTGCACCAGTTGGCCTTTGAGGGAACTGTTGCATCATTGGTTGATGAAGGTTGCCAGTAGTAGTAGAAGGAGGAGGAGGAGGCATCTGTTGACTGGAGGAACTAGGCTGCCTGCTAAATCCCATTTGTGGCTGATTATTGTTGGATGGTACAGAAACCATTCTGAAAGGGATTAGATTCCATTACATGTTGGTAGTTAACAAGTGGGTGTAAAAATGGGAGCAGACACTGTTTTATACTGTTTAAAAGGTAATTTTGAATTACTTTAGAATTTCAGTTTTATTTATTATTATTATTTAAAGTTTTAGCACTTTCCAAATCCAACTTCTGTAGTTTCTTGATATCTTGATTCATGTAGGCATAAAACGCAAGATTTTTGAGTGTACATGAAATGAGTTATGAAAGATATAACTGTTTCAAGGAAACTAAGATTTATAAGTGACAAAAAACAGAACTAGAAATCAAAACTTGGCCCCTAGCTTAAAAAAAGAAGAGCTTAACCTTTAACCCTATGATACATCCGTCAACTATTTGACTTAGGTTGAAATTTTGAAGTCTGTTCTTTCTCATTCACACTCGTTCCAAATTTTTATAGGTCCCAGTGAAAGCTCATATAATTAAATTTCCATCAGGCCATTTAGCATAAACAAAAATACAACTTCTAAAACATTGTTATGCTTTATTCTTATTATATAACTTGCTGGAAGAACACAATATTTCTATTAGTATACTGCTATTCAATGAGAAAGTGAAAAAGTAGTCTCCTACTGGAATTAAATTAACAAGGTATTTTTTTTCCTTTTTAGGTATCTTACTGATCATTATATTCTTCTAAATCAAGCAACATACTAAAAAAATCAAATGATTTGCAATTATGTTGACTCACCAAAAAATTTATACATGAAGCTTTAACGATAATGAAAAAAGGTTCTTTGTGACAGTAAAAAAATGAACTAACCTAGAGCCATCTGTTGGATAGTTTCTGAAATTTGCATTATCTGTTTGGGGTCCATTTTGTGCATGGCCACTCATTTCATATTGACCAGGAGGCCCCATAGCTTGCTTCATAGGTGGAAATCCTGTGGGTCCTAACAAAGCAATACATAATGAAATGTTAGAGATACAGTAAGTATATCAACACTATAACAGAATTGGATTGTTTTGTTTTTTACACATTTTAACCACATACCAATGTTCACTTTACTGAAGACAAAATTATCCTACTTATCATTAGTCTGAAAGTTTTGCAAGTGAGTAGTTTGAGGGGGGGGGGTGCATGTGTGTGTGTGTGTGTGCGTGAGCTTTGTAAAGAGTTAGAACCTATTCAGAGTTAAACATTCTTTGAATGCATGAATATTGGGTGCGAGCATTTGTAGGAAATGTGATATATTATTACTTAGAAGCGGCAGATGCAATGATACATTTATATTTTATATGGGGGTCTCTCAAATGAAAAATCAGAATTCATGCCTTATGTTTCTAGATAATCTTAACTCCTTTTATCAATATGAGTTGATTAAGGCCTCCAACTGTAGCAACACTCCCCTCAATGATCAGACTGTATACTTTGAAGTGTAATCATCATTTAATGGGTTTTCCATACTAGCACATAAATTAAATAAATCCATTTCCCAAATGTTAAAATTAAAAGGGATGTTTCTCCCATCTTATCCAAAACTTACCAAAGAAACAAGACAATTTTTGGACTTTTTCAATAATAAAATGACAACACAAATTTTGCTTTGCAAGCTAAAATAGTGCAGTCATTTGTTCCTCTTCAAAATATGACTGAAGCAATTGAAAAGTTTTTATGATGAGCTTCAATTATTTTACTAACTTAAAGGCAACAATGCTAACAAAAATATTAGAAGGGACAATGGTAGACATCCTCAACAAAGTGATCTTACATTATAGCATCTTCCGATTTGGAAATTTGTAGATGGTTTGAAAAAATTTCAATGAGGATGAGACATCATGTGACTGCAGGACAGAAACCATCAATAACCCTTTTAAAAGTCTAGTGTAATAGATGCAATGCTCAAATCATTTATCTATTAACTTAAATCAATATTTTGTTGAACAACATATCCTTAAGTTAATATAAACTATGCCACTAGCTTCAAAATAGAAATAAATAGTTCATGGTAGTTAAGTTAGCATTAACATATTTAATGCATAGTGCATTAGCAAACAAACTAGGAACAATTATATATTGAAGAAAAAAAAAACCAATAATATTAGTCAACAATTAGGATTGTTTTAATTTTCTAGCAAGTATGAAGTATTACTAAATTGAATGTGTTTTGGTTTTCTTATGTTCTTATCAGGAGAGCAGAGTCTTGCTGATATACTGATAGCAAAAAATAAGTGTACAAGATTTTACAGTGATAGAAATTAGAATTATTTAGGGCAGGGGTTCTTAACCTTTTGATGATTCCAGATCCCTAATGGATTGTCCATGATGGTCCCATACCCACTCCACTTGACTGTCGAAATAATTATCACCAATCCTATTATTTGCCAATATGTCTTCCAAATATTTCAATCGCTTGAATTTAATGTACTTTAGATATGGATTGCTAGGAAAAGAACATGAAAAAAAAAATCCATAAGCATTGATAACTTTATTATATTTTTTTTTACTGAAAGCAAAACAAAGTTATAATTCCATACCCACAACATTTGGTTTCCATACCCCTGGTTAAGAACCCCTGAGTTAGGGGTTAAATAACTCAGAAATACGCTCATCACTAAGAGATGGCATTGGATGGCACAATCCTCTCACTATTTGATGATGCACCTTCAGATTTATAGTAGTATGTTTATTTCAAAATTCCACTTTAGCATTATTACAAATTAGTTTCCACCCAGAATATAATAAAGTATGTGCAGGTCTCAGAGCTTTGCATAAAAATATTCCTTTAATTTAATATTTATGACAAACAAAAACATTTTCATTCTATTTTACATTTAATACTAATCTTTACTTTCTTTTTGCCATGAAGTTGAGATCACTTCACAACCACGTGATTCCAGATTTGACCACGCCGCATAATACTTAGTCTACAGTCAATCCAATCCATGTGAGTGAAATAGGGTAGGTGGAAACTTTGTAGAAGCCTGTTATACACACAGTATCAGCTCTAGAATCCTAGCCTTAATTTGCCACTTGGTTTTATAACATCACAAGTCATTTGGTGTCTTTAAAAAGTTTCATTCTACTCCAAATATCTTCAATCAGATATTCTTTTTCCTACTTTCCCACTGTCAATCATGAATGTTTTGAAAAAAAAAAGTCAAGGGTGTTGATCGCTTTTGATTAAGCCACAAAAAGGCTATATTTATAAAAGAGACTGGATTTCATAGATGACAATCCAGTTTCTCTACCTTGAAAGCTATAATAATTCCACTTTTACTCACAGTTTCAGGGAAATAAGTTTACTATTATTTAGATTTCTCCAAATGCTAATCTGTGAGAAAAGTTCTCACAAACATTCAAGGTTACACTACTATTTCTCATGTTTAATTTAGAACAAAGGGCACATTCCTGTATCACTATCATTTTATAAAACCACTTTCAAAACATCTATTTAGAATATAGACAGGATAAGAAAAAAGTTTATAGAAGTTACCTCTTATGCCAGGTGGTCGTTGTACCATATTCGGCCCATTATACATGTTCTGTCCATGCAGATGAGGTCGTGAAGGAGGTGCTGCTGATACTTGGATCCCACCTCCATGTGGAGGTGCACCAGGGCCAAACCCACTATGATACTGAGGGTTCATTGTTGGTGAATAAAATCTGAAACACAAAGAAAGTTAAATTAATAACAAGGTGACTAACAGTAAATATGATCAATGTGATGACAGTTTAAGTATGGTTGAAGTATTTTTACTTCGAGAATCTACTTATTTTAAAAACATAAAAAAAGAGTAAAGAGAAAAGGAAAAATAGGTACGATTCTATATATATAATTTGAAGACTTCAAATAAAAGTTAATTGAAAAACATAGTTTGCCATGTAAAGATATCCCTCACACACATTAGGAAAGATATCCAGCAATAGAAACTGTCAAATAAGACAGTAGTCTGGTGGTCCTTAACCCTTGGTTTGCCAACTCTGGTCACAACTGTCCAACATGGACAATGGAGGTTAAATGATGATATTCATGAATTCTCTTTATTTTTATCTTTTTAGCTGATTAGACTGTAGCCATGCTGGAGCACAGCCTTGAATAATATTCAGTTGAATAATTTGACCCCAGTACTTAAAAACAAAAAAAAGCCTGATACCTATTCTAGCAATCTTTTTGCGGAACCATTAAGCTACAGGGACATAAATACACTACCACTAGTTGTCAAGCAGTGGGGAGTGGGGGTGCAAGGAGCCAATTCATTAATAAATTACAAAGGGAATAATACAAAAGAAAAACCATAACCTGTTTTATCCATAATATTTTCAAAATGTGAAACTTGAACTTCAGTTCTCATGGAACACAAAATAATGTTCAGGTCATGTTAAAATATCCAATACAAAAAGAAAATCAATGCTGATTAGGATACTAAAATTGATGAAACAAAATTCTGATGCTAGTCTTAAATTTAGAACAGAATTTTTATTGCATACAATGCAGTATCTTAGAGTAAGTGCTTTTCAGATGAATCAGTAAATAAATAAAATTTATTTTAGTTCAACACTAGCTGCACAGCCCGGCATTGCCCGGGATTTAAAAACTACCAGGGGTCCTGTCATGATGGCAGGTAGGCAAAGTACATTTCCTAATTTTGATTACAAAGAGTGTGTTAGCACACCCAACCCAATTCTGCGGTATCAGTATCGTGACGGGAACACAACGTAACGTAAGATGTATGTGCATTGATGTGTCCATTAATTACTGATGGGGCCGAAAACAGTAGTCAATAATCCATTTCTTGGAGCAAAATGGGACCTCAGTATGATTTTTGCAGGAATCCCCTTCAAATCGCCAAAAATAACGCTAAATTCGGTTTGCTGTGTATGTCTACGTATGATGTGCTATTATTGATTCTCCCAAAAATTACTGATTGCACTGGAAACAAAGGTGAATATAACATATTTTGGGGTC
>JACXVO010036489.1:401216-418902 GCA_015501135.1 Hapalochlaena maculosa
ATATATGTATGTATACAGAAGGATCAAGGAAAAAAATTGGGATGAAGCATTGGCTTTTGATTTGTAAAATGTTAACAAGAACGGTATTCTTAAGACTTGTTCAATCATATCTTCATTGAAAACCACACATTCTATTTAGTAATATAGTACATTTCAATTTTTGACTCCAAGAAAAAAATAAAAATAGAGCAAAAGAACTACATTCATTATTTACTGAATCTTTTTCTGGCCTTGGAATTCAATGCCCCAATACATGTGTACATTGTCTCAATTCTACTAATTATTCAGTATGTAGGGTGGTTTGATAATGTCACTTCAGTCTGTATATCTGTATGTGTAAAAATAAACTCAGCCACTTAAGCAGAATTCAGTTCTACTATGAAACAAAAATATAATTTTTATAATGTCTAAACCTATTATCAGTATTATGTCTTTCTAAACTTATTACTTGTATATGCATAAATTTGTTGGTAAAGTGTCTAAACATTAATTCTACAATTTGTGACTGAATTCTACACAAGCTATGTGACTTATGCCCATCTACACCTACAACCATAAGAAATGGAGTACATATTATGTCTTTCACATTATGTATAGATTAAGTTTTAGGTTTTTTTTTATATATTTATAACCTGTTTGAATAGTGTTGAAAAATACCTTACAACCAGTCAGTTGGAAATCCTGATACTGAGAGAATGTTTTGTGCATTGGAAAAATTGAGTGATTGGCATAAACAAAAAGAGACATGCAACAAAATACCAAAACAAGACTTGTTGAATAATGTACTGTTTCCCTATATGAGCAATTGATAAAAGCTATGAAAATTGTTTGGTATGAAAATAGTGTTCAAATGGAGTTGTTACCCACATGATTATTACAAGAAAAGCATTAATGTTAGCTATAGATACATGTAAATATATTTCTCTAAAGCTCCATTTCTCAGCTCTTATATTTTTGACATCCTGATGGCACTTCTGTGGATGGCACAAAACTTAAGCCAAATGGTAATGATCATCATCATTTAGCGTTCATTGTCCATGCAGGCATGGGTTAGACGTTTTCGACTGGGACTGGCAGGCTGGTGGGCCAGAACGAGCCTCCTGTCTGTTTAGGCATGGTTTCTATGGCTGGATGCCCTTCCTAACGTCAACCACTCCGAGAGTGTGGGGGTGATTTTACGTGCCATTCGTGTGACACAGTGAATTTTGGTGATTTTTATGTGCCACCTACATACATGCCAATTGCGTAGCACTAACACAGGCTCACTAACGTGGAACCAACTATGCCCTGAATATGTACAGTGATTTTTATGTGCCACCAACACAGGAGCCACTCCAGATGCCGTAATGCTACCTTGACTGGTAATGTTTAAATAAAAACCTATAGTAAAGGAAAATTTTCTAAGTTTACCAAAAGAGATGGATAAATGGATGAAATGCCTTTGACTGAAAGAAATATGGCTGAAAAGGCCTGGATTTCTTAGGCCAACGATGTTACTTCTGTAGAACCCTTTCTATATAAGTGTGAATCTGTAAAGATGAAATTACAAGAAAATAAAGTGCTCAGTGATCCTTTGAGATTGACCACCATTTCTACAGATGTTTCACTGAACTATTTAAAATCCATTGATAGTTGTGGAACATGTGGTGTTATCTGGAACTAAGGAAAAGAGTGGGCAGTGCTTTGAAGTGTCCAGGCTTAGGTTTTGTTGTACAAGGGATGAAAGTGACAAAGGAAAGAGTTCCAAATGAAATGGTGCTAGGTGGTATCTGGAACTAAAGAAAGAGTGTGAGGTGCTTTGAAGTCTCCAGGCTTAGGTTTTGTTGTACAAGGGATGAAAGTGGCAAAGGAAAGAGTTCTAAATGAAATGGTGCTAATTTTTTTTTTAAGTGTCAATGCAGTTGATGAAATGAGATAAATTGCTATTCAAGGAATTTTTAAGAGGATAAACAAGTGACTAACAGATGAGAATTATTTTGAAATTGGAGTTTGCGTTAATGTATATACAAATTATGAATATTTTGAGGTGCAAAAGTTATGACAGATTTAGTAGTTATGACTGATTTTCATTTGTAATTCCAAGAACTCCTGAAGCTTTTGTGTAGACATTATAAGCATTTTAAATGAAGTTCCTTAAAATCAATTCATAAATGGTTATTTCATTATACTGGTGTTATGAATTTATATATACATGACTTTCATGTGTGCAAAACATATGCACAGTTTTCTATTGGTCATCTGTAATCCATTAGATTCTTTGTTTATTGTCAGTCGGTCAGGAATGGCTATTTAAAGCATTGATTGGTCTCTTTGTTTTGGCCATAGATCATAGGTATACAGTTGCATGATACCTATTTTGAAATCTGTCAGACTGTATTAGAAATTATTGGGATGAGTTAAATGTGTTTATTATTTAAACATATTATGAACAATATTTACAAAAAACTGAAGCCCCAAAAGTGGAGGGCATGACTTGTATACATGATAGTATGATGCCGTACATTATTAAACCATTAACATACCAAGAAATAATCTCATTTACATTTTTTTTTAATTACTACAATCTTTTTTTCAATAAATCCTTGTCATTTATAATGTTGATTTTTTTTTTTTTCTAAAATTTTTTTATTTGTGTATACCTAATCGGTTTGTCTTAGATATTCTTAATTTATTAGATGATCAATATCAGATTTTAAGTAAACAACCCACTTAAGTTATAAGTACTTATTTTAATCTTTTATAAAATAAGCAATGAGACAGATTATATTTAATAACAGTTTATAAATTTCTTTACTTCAGAAATATATTACTAGTTTAACCTCATTCATTTCTGCTTTGAATCTATAAAATATTATTGAATAAATAGAAAGATAATTGAGCTAATGTCACCATTTTTAATCAGTTTTATCTGAAACTAAAAATTAGTGTTAAAACATGGGGGATCAATTACTTATCAGCTTGTCACAACTACGGATTTGTTGACTTTATTAACTATCTACTTATTCTCAATAATTAAATTAAATGTTAAATTGTGTGTGTTTGTAAGCTCTTGAAGTGACTGTTGTGAACTTTTTGAAAGAATAGCTGAAATCTATTTAATCAACTGTTAAAATGAAAAATTACTTGTATGTTTATTCTAATTGTCTCGCTCTATCCCACTTCCCCTATGATAGCACTTTTTAATATTATACTTATTGAAATGTCATGTGTTATTGGTTATGAATGTTTGTTTTTTCCTGTAGTTTTTGCTAAATAGCTGAACTTTATCTTGATTTACCTCTTCCTTAAAACATTGACCTTTGATTTTGATAAGTGTTCATTGGGGTGTCTGTGAACCATATCCACATGAACAATGGTCTACACAGAGACACAAAAACATATATACTGACAGGCCTCATTCATTAGTAATCTGTACTTCTATGGCTTACTTTTTATTTTCATAAGTATTATTGTTATAGCCAAACAAGAACTTGGGAAATATTTTTACTACTGTAAATCTTATGTGAAGTGAATAAGTTCATTTGTAAAGGAAATGTAGTCAAGTTACTTTAGGCATAATCTATAATACTTTTTTCCATATATACATAACAGAACTGCTCAAATAATTTTCTAAATTAAAATGGAGTGAGGTGTCATTAGTTTTTTTCTCTAATTTGAAAGTAAATATTGATCAATAAAACCATAACATTAATAATCATCATTGTCTGAATATAAGTAATTTTTTAAAAATATATATTTATTGATTTTCCTTGAATTAAATAAAGCTAATGTATTTTTAACAGCCTATAAATTGAAATGATTTCAAGTGATATTTCTGCAGAAGGCTGCGTGTTTCTAAGTATGTGTGGGTACATATTCAAGTAATATATATATATATATATATATATATAGATGATCAGATAAAATATTCCTGTGGTAAAAAAACAAAAATAAAGGCATAACATTTTTATGAGCAAACAAGTGAAGAAATATATGAATACAGCTGTTACTCCTGACACGTTTACTACTTCTGATGTCCTATGTCAATGCAAATTTGTACACTTACCACTTTTTTTTTTTACATGAATTATAACATTTTATTTATTTTATTCCTCTAATTTTATTATACATTTCATGGAAGATCTAATTTTTGAAATATACTTTTTGTTCTCCACCCTCAATGTGATATTAACAATAACGTTAGTATATAAATTGTTAGTTAACATTGGTTTTTAAAGTGTTACAAATCAATTTATTGTATACACGTACACTTTTATTTTTTATTTTCTACCTAAAGATTGTTTTCCTCTATGAAATATTCAAAAGAAAAACCTTTATCAATGATGTAGTTAATATTTACTTATTAATCTTTATAAAAAGTTTCATTCTCTCTTTCACAAGCACAAGATATATTTAAAAAACAGCTTAAGAAACAAACTATTCTAAGTAAGACTATTGCTATCTTTGTTTTCAACATTATTCTTCCATCCAGGTGTAGTTTAGTAGCTTAGATAGGTGTGATACATTGATCTTAATTCTGCATCATCTCCTGTTGTCTGTAAGATCAAAACTTTCTCAGAATGAAAATAAATTCATTTTTAGGAAGAAAACCATTCAACTTTTAATGACTCGGCAAACTTTAAGATAATTTTTTAAAACTTCTATTTTGTTAGTTTAAATGAATTGATTTTTCTCTACTGAGATGGCTGATGTAGACAAATATCTATTAAAGAAACAAAAGGAATATACGAGGCTCTCTTTTTAAGACATCTCGAAGAATATTAATTTAATCAAGATCACTAAGTAGATGAAAGACTATAAGGATTTTTGGCAAAGTCTTCTGCAACAATTATATTAATTTTTACTTCAGATTTGCTTAACACAACTTTTTCTCTTTTCTGCTTGCTTCAAAGGCTAAACTTATTTAATCTAGCATGATAGTGTTGTTAAGCTTTATTTAAGTATTTAGACTATTTTCCTCTGATCTGATTGAGAAGATTTATCCTTCAAGACACATAAACACAGCATGTGTGTTTGTGTGTGCTTTTAGAAATGAATTAGTTGCTAATAGACTTGTTCAATGATTTCATATTTGAAAGTCGAAAAGTAATTAGCTTTCTTAAAAGTATATTAAATTTACTCCTATTCTATATTTTCCCTTTTTATCTTTTCATGAAATGAAAATTGAAATATGAAAAAGAATTCATAGTTATTAGTGATATAGTAGAAGCTTGTTCAGAGTTTTGGAGATTTTTACTTTTTTTAGTTGGAGACATATCACTTAGCAACTTATTTAAGAAAGCTATAAATGCCATGCATTCACATGGCTATTTCACTGTAAATTCGAGGTCCTATTCCCATGTAAGAAATATGAGATATCTATTTTAACTCAGACTTATGATATTTAAAAGTTTCTGACATTTCTTTTTAACTTATTTCACTGTGGTTACACATCTTAATTCAAACTACCTGTGAAACTGGACAATCTGTGTTTCAGTAGACTAGCATTTCAAGTACTGTTCCTTTTAGTTAATATTCCTCTGTCCTAGTTATTTATATCCTCAGCTGTTAATATTAGAAAACAAAAACATAATGTGGAGAGCTTCTTACAAGGTGAAGAGACTAATTATTCATTTATGTCTTTGCATTGTAGGTAGCATTTCACAATATTTCTTTGTATTCTTATATAGTAATATTTCAAGCAAGGTATAACACTTGTGTTAATTTTAGACCTATGAATTCAAGATGAACTCCACCCTTCAGGTTTTATAATTGCTGCTTTTGAAAATACATGTCTTTTGTTCTTTTCAGAATATTTATAGGATAATGTATAAAGGATATTTTTCTAACTCCTAAATCTTTTTTGGTATAAAAATGTGCAAAGCTATTGTATATTTTTTCTTTGGTTTGTAACCTGCAGTTTATGCATTCAAAATGTGAAAATAGCATGAAAACCAAAGTTATATAATGGGTGAAATTATGCATCTATCAACAATTTTTTCCTTGTTGATTTTTATTAAGCCCCTAAGCAATTATTTACTATCTGCATTTAATAATATTCTTTAACATACAAGCATGTGTGCTTGCACATATGTACCTACACCTTGCACCATACACTTAATAGAAAAATAAAAACAAAAATTTAAAAAATCAATATTGAAGATGAGTAAAGATTTTAGTAAAATATGGCCAAGACTTTTTCACTTTCTAATCATACATGCAATTTGATAAAGAGATTGAAAATATATATACAAAATTTTCAAAGTAAAACAAATTGATTTTGACAAGTACAAATATCAACTTGGAAACTACATTTCTTGATTTACATTTATTTAAAAAAATGTTGAATTATATCAGTAAGATTTTCAATCGTTTACATATGTTAATTTTCCTTATGTCTGATTGAAATTTAAATTGTGAAATATTTTTCTATGAATGAAATTGTGATTTTATTCTTTAAAAGTGATATGTTGTCATATGTAGAAAAAAAAAATCAGAATATAATTCTGCTGCAGGTATTTTGTGCTCATGAGAAATGACTGAATTAAGGAATGAAGAGATGTTTAAAAATGAATGCTGAAAGTGTGTGTAATCATTTCATTATAGATATTTTGTTAAAAATATATTTCAACAATTCACTACTACTCCTGAAGCTCCGAACCACTCCCCTCTATATATCGTTTAAGTAATTGAAATTTTGGACTTGTTCTCTTGCTTTTTTGACCAGTTAGTGATTATTGAAAATTGTTCTCATCACCAGTAGGGTAATATGAGTTAATTTGAAATATCCGGACTTGTTATATCGAGTATACTGTTCTCCACACTACTATTGTCATTCAGTAGGAATTTGAGTATTCCCCTTTACCATTGTTATCTGATATAGGATTATCAAAGAGAAATCTATTGATCTTGTCTAAAACTCATTTCTTTGAGATAAATTTGATAGATATTCAAGTAATTAAATTTTGGATCACAGAAAACGCATTTTGTAAGTAAAGTAGCTAAGTATGAGCTCAAGATGTTAAATTCCTACAGGAGCATGTTGAGCTAAGAACTATTAAACCTGGGATTAAGTGGTCAGTTCTTCTGGAAATGCATGTATCACAACTATTCATAAATATTACAGTTGATCTATTTTTGTTTTTTCTTTTTGACATCATCTAAATGAATATCAGTGCCAGATCTCATGAGAGCAAGTCAACATTCCATCTTCATTCATAAGTTAAAACAAAACTCGAGTGTCTGATAAGAGGTTGTTTAAATTTTGAAAAAGTAGATTTATTTATAAAAATAAATTTCGAAATATTGTATTACTAGTTATGATGTACTAAAAATTAATATTAAAATTATGTATTATTTTATATGACTTGACGTTTCATTTCTTGTATTTTACCTTTTGAAGTTATTTTCAAAAGCAGTTCTCATGTTATTTCTATTACTACACAAACTTTGGCCATTACTATTATTTGTATTTCTTATTACTTAGATAATATAAACACCTGTTGTTAAAGCATATTTCATATTTTATATTTAATTTCTCTTAGAGATTTTTCAAATTTCCATTTTAGACCTTTATTGAATAATAATAATAGCAATAATAATTTGTCTGTAATTCTACAGATATTAATTTAAAACTCCATTTTCAAAAAATTCAAAGATGTTATAACATTTTCACTTTTCATTGGAAATATCAGATTTCTAACTGATGCAGAGTTCTGTGAATAAGTCACATGGTGATAAACTAATATAAAGGTTAGGTAACAATAGAAGAGGCATAAAAAAAAATCAAAACTGAACCAATAGGTTTTAATGAAAAATTATATATAAATTACATGGAGCTAGAAGAAAAGCAGGCAGTAGGTAGAGTATCAATTTCTGCATGAAGAGAACATGGACTATGAAGAGTTTCAAATTGTAAGGTAATCATCTTATTGGCAATAAGAAGTCCAGAAACTTATTAAAGTACGTTCTATAATGAATCAGAAAATGTCTATACCTAATTAGAACCATCAAAAGGAATAATGTCCATTTTTTACACTTGCATGGGTGGTGGGGGAATCAGTTATCACGAAGCACCTGTTTTTTTATCATCTTTCCTGGGATTTAAAGAGATGAAAAGCAGACAATTGGCGATATACTATAAACATGTGTAAGCATTTAAGGCCAAGAACTATTGAAACTTTGCGGAACTAGTTGTCGAAATGCAGAATTCTCTTGGATGGGATTTTGTCTCCATAGTTATCACTTTTACTGATTATTATATGCTGTAAAGAGTTATAAACACTAATTTACTACAAAAGTAAGGGTATAAATCTTTTCGAAATTATAAACTGATGTATATTTGATTTAAACATTAGCTTGAGTGTGTTGCTGAGTATTGATTTGCGGAAGCTATATCCAAATACGAAAAAGAATCTGCTTTGTATGTGTTGAACTGCAATACTACATTACATTTCTTCATCTCTTTCTCTTTTTTTTTTAACTCTTCATTGTTTCTCTCTCACTTCTCTTTTCTCAGCTGACACATGAATACACAATCTGCATCTGTTTTTTTCAGTTATCTCCATTGTTCCTTTCAGTCAACTTCTTTCATCTACACCCTCTTATACCTACGCTCCTCTCTATCTTTACCCCCCACTGCTATTTAGTAGTGGCTCCAGTTTTTTGTTACTTAGTTTTACTCATATGCAATGTAACTAAATTTATTGGCTTACTTTTATTACCTTCCCCTAATTTTTGTCAAGTCTTTTCAATATATCTGTCTATTCTGTTTGTTGCCATCTGTTTCTTTTGCCATGTCCCCTGAATCCTGTCTGTCAGTTTTGTCACCCATCTGTTGCCATTTGTCTTGGATGTAGCCAACTTCATCCAGTCCAACCCAACTATATTTAAGATTTTGTGAATTTAATATCATTTAGTTTTTTATTTGTTTTTGTTTTTAATTACAATTTGTTTTGTGGTCTTCTTTATTAAAAACATGAGCATGTTGAGCTGTTCCTGGTTTGTTTGTTAGATCTGTTCTTGGGTTATGTGTTTCTGCTTTCCTAAAAGTTGCTAGGATGATGCATTGGTTGTAAACTTGTCTTTTAATGCATAGATGCATTTTACTTCTAAAAATGGAACTTGCTTCTTGAAGTTTTGTCAGTCAAAGGTAATGCGTTTTAGATTTCTTTATCTGGTTGTTAGAAGTTGGTTAAAGTAACTTTTTACTATTGATCCATTTCATCAGGGTTTGATGCCAATTTTTATATTGTAAAGTTTAAAGATCCAAGAGGCAAGATATAACTGCAGCTCATAGATGGGCAACTTAGGAGATTCTCATGTCATATTAAGTTTTACTAATATCAAGGACAGTTCTCAAGTTCCAAAATGTAAGACACCACAAGTGTGTGATGTAAGGGAAGGTAATATAATAGTAATCATTAAGGTTGATCTTGAAAATGGGTCTCATAGTTTTTATGGACTAAGACAGTCTCCTGCTTAGAAAGAAAGTTTGAAGAGTTTGGTGAACTGGCTCTAGAGTATATGGTTTAAGAGTAATGGAAAAGAGAACCAAGAGGTTTCTTAGCTAGTAATGGTGTATGATAATGAAAGAGAAGTTTGGAAGGAGTTTGGTTGTTTGTGCGATGTGGAACTGAAAATAAAATTGGCACTAGATATGGTAGCTTTGACAAGAGTGATATTTATAGGGCCTACTTGGCTGAGGAGCTGCTGGTAGGAACTATTTCATATTTTGGTTCTGTGAAGGAAATGGAGAGACATGCTACGAATGATAGTACCTGTCATATTTTTAGTCGTCCAATCTATTTCACACCTTAGCAAAACATTGAAATGGAATAATATAACAATGATAGTGTACACTTTGTAGAAATATGATTAATTTAATGGGTATGTGTACCTTTTATCTAACTTCTCTCTCAGATTTATATATATATATCTCTATTGATACTGAGTTTTCTTTTTATAACAGCATTGTAGATCGTATATATTGCTAATGATAATTATATGAATATTGCCAGTGATATTTTCAAAAGTTTGAATTTTAATTTTTTTTTTTTAATTAAAAATAAAAAACAATAAAATATGCAAATACAAAGATTATATAGAGAAAATAGAAGTGGGAGAACCCACATCTGGTTTTTTTTTATTTCTTATTTTGTTTGTAAGTTTTGCTCATTTGAAAATGTAAACATATATTTGCTGCCCAAAATGAGCAATATAACTTTTTCTTATACACAATTTAATTATTTATTTTCTGTTTTTATTTGTATCATTAGTCCCTTTTCTTTAAATTTCCTTTCCTTGCCCTACTCCTCTCCCTGTTTAACTCGTCAAAAATTCATCCCATGAAACCATTAGTTTGAAGATGAAGAATTATAAGTAAACCCTGTGAGATTGTGAACAGTTGCATTCACAGCTGTTTGTCAAGAAATGACTTATCTGTAAATTGTTCTATAATATGGACATCCTGTTTCAAATATGCTTATTTTTGTTGTTGTGATTTTGTTTTAATTGTTGTAATAATTGTTGTTGAAAGCTGTTTTGATCACAAATGGAAGACAAAACTATAATCAGCTTTAGCTTATAATTTATGCAAACAGCTTCTGAAATCCAATCACAGCAGCCTATTTGGAATATCGCAAAGCTAAACTATTTTTTTGGTCACCTTGCCATAGGTAAATTTTTCATGGTGTTCTAGATCCATTGTAAGCATTTCAACACTTAGACATTTTCTTTTTGGTGTTAAATTTACCTTTTTCTATTTGTTACACTCATTTATCTCTGAATTATTAAGACACTGGAGATGGCTGTGGTAGTAGTGCACAGAAATACTTGACTATTTAGCTTTTGTTTGTCTTAGGGGTTCAAACCCCACATGAATTGATTTCATCCTTCTTTGGTTGATGAAATATACAGCAGTGTACAGAATTCAACTCAGCTGATGTTTGAGCTGTGTGCAATTCAGTTTTTATTGCTGTTGAAAACTATTAACTTCATTTATGTTGCTCAAGCCATTGAGAAAGGTGGTTGTGTGGGAAGTTACAGTACCACTGCTTGTTAACATCAAATCTTAGCAATGTCAGCTTTGCCTTTAATGTTTAAGATCAGTGAATTAGAACCAAAAATAAGTTGTGAAAGAATTTTAATTGTAAAAAAAAAATAGTTAGAGCAGGCATTTGACGGCTATCTACAAAGTGGACATTATCTAATTTGGCACTTTGTTTTTCATTGTGGCAGGGTTTGCATTTGCATTTCAATTTTCTTCATTCAATAAAATGAATAGTTATGTATAAACTTATTTTGTGCCTATTTAGAAATATGTATAATAGAAATGATGAAGGAAGAATTTGATATTTTGTATTTAATTACATCTCTTTATATTCTAAGTTCAAATCCTGCCTTATCAACTTCATTGAGGACGATGAAATAAATACCATTCAAGTATTAAACTTGATGTAATCCCCTCAAAATTTGTGGCCTTTGTTAGAAAACATTTTCATGGTAGAATTAGTAAAGCAGTGGATACCCATTACATTGCTATATTTAGTCATGTCCTGTCATGTTCTCAGTTCAGTTTCTACCAGGGTCAACTTTGTTTTCTATCCTTGTAGGATAACTAAAATACCAGTCAAGTACAGTGTCATTCTCATTGACAATACCTTTCCCTCCAACTTCTTGACCCTTATACCTATGTAAGAAATGATAATTGCCATGAATTGATACAAATTTAGCATTCAGTAGCCAATGCTACTGATCAGGTGAATATCTTGATAACACTGCATTCTTGTGTAATTTTTCAATAACTATTGATTGCATCTCTAGCCACTACATTTGCACAGTAGTAATATTAAGTTTAATATATCAGAGGGTAATTTTTCTTTGTAATTACACACAAACCTTTCATCATAGATGTTTTGTTATTTCACTCTGTAATTGTTTGAATTCACAGAAGGCACTATATTGTGATTTGCACTACCGTTGTTTATTCCACCCCTTCTCCTCTCAGATATAGGAGACATTTTTAGTATACTGAAAGTATCCAAAAATATCGCACCTTAACTGTTTTTGTACACAAGCAAAACCATGTTATTACACTCTATCATCTGCTTTGGTACAGTGTTTGATATCACTTCTTTTTTGATCACCTTCTATATTTTTATTATACAGGAAGCTATGCAGGTGAGATATTTGCGACTGTAATTGTTCTTATGTAGAAAGATTTTTTTTACATTGATACAAAATACAAATGAAAAACTGAAATATTTTCATATATTCTCCATTGTTTTGAATATGTATAATTTTGAAAAATATTGTAAAACTTTTGTTTGGGTTGTATGGTTTAATAATTATTTCTGTGGTTTATTGTTATGAAACTTTTTCTTAAAAGCTTACTCAAAAATCAAGACAAATTAAACTCATATGTTCAAAATTAAAGCATATCAAAATATTGAAAATAAGAATATAAACAAGGTTACCTTTCAAATACATTTATCATCACATTTTGTAATTAGATAGGTTTTTTTTAATTGATAATATAGTCTGTATTCTAAATCTCAGTAAAGTCTTTCAGAAATAATATTAATTATTTGAAATATTTTGAAGACTAGGGTTTTTTAAAATTGTTATTCTTTCTTTAAATGCTATTTTGTTAATGATAGTACTCTAATGACCTGAAAAGTGGTTTTCTTACTGAAATGTACACTCAACAGAAAACAATTTTTGTTTGTCAGAAAGGTATTGCCTGTCACATGCATGAGGTCTTCCCTCAATTTAACACATTGCAATCTTCTTGATCTGTATGGTGTTGGTGAATAATTGTCTCATTAGCTCCCTAAACTGTAAACAATGTTAAGTAGTTCTAATTTTCTATTTTTAAAATTTTCTGCCTTTTCTTTCAAATTTTATTGAAATGTGAACTCTTTACATTAGGTTATATTTTCCCAACTTATAAACTGTAATATACCTTAAGTTTTTTAATGTCCATACAAAAAAGGTACTGTTGCTTTTACCATCCAATCTATTAATTAGTTTAGATTATAGACTACTATTTTTCTTATTTCAACATATCCTATTTCCTGTAGTCCAGTAGTGGTTACTCCCTGAACTCTTCACTTTATAAGGTACCATCATTCTTGTCAGGAGAAAGGCAATCCATTTGCATGATCAAAAATAACAAACCCAACAGAAAATGTAATGTTTGTTTGCAATGATATAAGGAAAATTTTACTGTTTTTGCTTGAACCTTGCATCTCCATTTGTTGGGCATTGCCTAGAAAATTCAGATATTTTCTTTTGCCATAAGAAACAAACATATTTCTTGCCTTCAATGTATTCTGCTAAAAGGTTTCTACTAGCTTCTTCAAATTTTCTGTGAAACTGAAAGCTACAAGGAGCTGAAAATTGGAAAGCAATTCATGTAGTGCCATTCCCCTGGAACAAAGCTAATATTGCTTTCTTCCAGGGAAATGAAGGTATAAAACACCATGCAAGGAAAATATAGATTTTCACCAATTATGACACTTTACGATGACATTTTACATAGTCTTCATAAAATCTTGATTCACTGTACCTTAATAGACGTATTACTGACAGACCATACTGATGTTCCGAAGGAAGTGCATAAATCTGAGGCAGTAACTAATATTTTCTGTCACAATCAATCTTTCAGTTTCCCAAACCACAAGAAGTTAGGTTACCAAGATTTCTTTTCTAATGCAGATAGCTCCTTATTCTCTGAAATCATTGCTAGCTCTCATGGCAATATAATCCATGATTATTTATTTCACCTAATCGGTGAGGTCCCTGTCACTGCTGTTCAGTATATAGATGTTAATTTTAAACTTTGGAACAGTTAAATTACTAGAGATAGTTCTCTTAAGTGTGTTGATTTACATGCCACATTTCAAATATTATTAACTAACCACTATAGAACACTGGGCACACTGTTTATAAACATGTGTAAGACAATACATTATCAATTTCAAGAAGTAAAATAGACAGATACTCTATTAAATTATCAGCTTATAAGTCTTTTGCTGTGTATTTGGAAAGAAAGCTTATTTGGTTGCGTAATGGGTTGCAATTTATACTCCTCTAAATTAAGTTTCCTTATAGGTTTGCCCCTATTGAAATTAGCTTATTTCCTAGAAGGCTGAAATGATAGTATTGGACTAAATGCTTTTGTCCCTTTGTGTTCTGAGCTTAATACCACAAGGATTGACTTTGCTTTTCATCTTTGAGGATTCAATGCAAACAAGTATGAATAATGAACTGGTGGTAAATTACTTTTCTAGAAAGTTGTGGTTATGTGCCAAAGTTAGACAAAGTTTTTATTTCCTTTTTAATGGAATTTTAATATTTATATTTGTGATCTATTGTAATATTTTATAGATTTTTGTAGGGAAAAGGTTTCCCTACTCTTGTATGATTATTATCTATTCATATATGTTATATATTTGAATGTATAAAATTTAGAAGTTATTAGAAAAAATATATTCTCTTTAGGATTAATTTTAATTAACCTAGGAGATTTAGTAAATTACAGTTGGATAACATTTTGACCAGTAACAGGTATATTCTCTCTTAATGTATTATTGCTGGGAGTTAGTATGGTTGGGGTAAGTTTGAGCTATTTGAGTGCACATAGAAATAAATATATACTGTAACAATAATGAAAGGAATGTGAAGATTGAACCTGGATACTTTATGTGAGGTTTGAAAAATAGCTAGACAAGAACTGCTTGAAAATAATAATTCTATAGTTGGTTAAAACTGAATGAGATACAAGATGAATATTTACAACAAACTTTTAAGAAAAATTATAGTTGTGATAACAAACTGGTTGTGTACATTAATACAACACACTGAAGCTTCATAATTATGAAGCCACATCATCTAAAGTCCTACAATCTCAACCCACCTCCCTTAGTATTAAGAAACAAAAGTAAAAGTGAAAACATTCAACTTAGAATTATGTACCTTGTCTGAAATAAAACCATATCAAAATAGCTGTATATGATCTTCCATAATCTACCATTTTGTTATCTCTAGGCATTAAGCTTAGCATTTTGTATCAATAAAACCATCTTCAATTATATGGTATTCCTATTCACTATTTGTCTGCAATGAACTATACTTATCCGTAGTATTTACAACTAGGGCAGTATTGCATATTGAAAGGTAGTGCGTAACTTGGAAAAAGATATTCGAGCTATCAACTCTCTTTGTCCATTGATTAGTGTGTTATTGATTCAAACAGTTGTTTAGTTTTCTTACACACATCACACAGACAAAAAAGAATTTATCAAGTACTCTTTTTGATATTTGTTACTGCCATAACTGTTTATTATACTGTTTGTTAATCACATATTAAATATTTGGTGACTGGATGTATATCTAATAAACCATTTTCAAAATTCGGAAATATGGTATTAATTGCAAACTTTTATAACTAAATGCAGCAAAAATATAATGACTCCTCTGTTTTCATTGTTTTCATTATGTTTAAACATAATTATACAATATGAAGTGCCAAATAATTAAAGGATATAAAATGTACTGCAAAATGCTTCCTTATAAGGTGGAAGCTGCTTATACATAATGTTATCATTTTAGTTACTGTTAATTAATTTAATGAATCTCACTCATTTTGTTTAGTGTTAACATCCACTTTGTTTTTGAAAAGGTTTTATCCCAAAGGTGACTGGTATGGTATACTTTATTTGTATTATTTGCTGGGAAATGCACTTGTTGATTCATAACAGCAAAATTGTAAAAGTAAATCCTCTATTGCAAAGTCCTAACCTATAAAAAGTATTTCAAAATACAATAAAAGCATTTACTCCTAAAAAAGATCAAAAAACTAAAACATAAGGCTTCAAATATTGTGTTCACTGACAAATTTTATATTTTGCAACATTGACAGTGATGTATACTGGTAAACATTTTTAAACATATGGATCATTCTTTGTATATAAACATTTGGTACTTAGCATATAACATTAACCTTAAAGTAAACTTTAATTTGATGAAAAATCATAGCTTGAATATTTTGTTTCTTTAGAAGATTTATCTCTTCTATGGGCCCTACCTCTACATTTAAGTAGTCATCAGATCTGATATTAGCATGAAAATGTCTTTCTTTCTCATAACCTATATTGCAAAAGTAATTATTTTATAATTTTTTAAACTTGAAATCTCTCTTGCACAGAATTTTTTTTCACTGGTTAATCACGCAGACCATTTACTTGTCTTTGTACACATGCTCATATCTAATCGCTTTCCTGCCAATTTTGAATTGAAATGATTCTTAATTCTGATTGTAAATTCCCTGTATCATTGATATGTTTCTATTTTTGTGTGTCTCTTTTGCTTTCAGGAAGGGGCTGATTATGATGTCCCTGAAAACAATCTTTTGAACATACAAGATGAGTTTTCAACACAGTTAAATGAAAGTACAAACCAACCAATTGAGCAAAATTCTAATGAACAGGTGGAGACTGCTGTAGAAGCAATGGAAAGTAAACAGTATGGAACAAATGAGCAAGGTAGATACAAAAAATTGTCTTTCCTTCTCTACTTCTGCAGCATTTAGAAGTTTCAGCCAAATTTGTGTTACTATGACTACAGTTGACACTTATTGATAAGATCTTTCACATGTGCCAGGTTAACTTTTGCTTGTCTGTGCAACTGAAACAAAAAGGTTTGGTGCCATGGGATAGGATGCCCCACTGCATGGTACCTTGGGCAAGTGTCTTTTACTATTAGCTTTGAGCCATCAAAAGGCCTTGTGAGTGGATTTAGTAGGCGGAAACTAGAGGCTCGTCACACACACACACACACACGTGTGTGTTTGTGTGCCTGTATTTGTCCCTCACCATCGCTTGGCAACTGATGCTGGTGTGTTTGCATCCTGTGACTTTGTGGCTCAGCAAAAGAGATTTATAAAATAAGTACTAGGCTTACAAAAAAATAAGTTCTGGTGTCGATTTGTTCGACTGAAGGCGGTGCTCCAGTATGGCCACAGTCAAATGACTGGAATGCATAAAAGAATAAAAAAATAAAATAGTTTAGTACAAGAGATTTATGATGAGTTGTACTTGAATAGTGAAGTAAGGTTTGTCCTGGATGTATGAATGCTTTTATCATTTTTGTAATAACTTGTTTAGTTATTGCATGATTTCTTGTATGGCTCATTTGTTTATACTCGTATTCTGGTTTCAGTACCTGATTGAGTGGACTTATTACTTGAAAGCATTCTTCTGTAACCACTTGCTTCAATCTGAATCAAGCACTACAATGCCTAATGCATGCTATTTCTTTAAGGCAGTATAATGTGATTTTGAGGAAAATTTAGTTATGGCCAGTTGGTTGAGGGACCATGTTGAAATTCCCTCTGTTGTTGCATTTCATGATGTTGAAAATGTTTTTTTTTTTTCTCTTCTCTTCACATTTTAAAAATACAATAGTTTGTAACCAGTTAGTTACTAGTTGTGTGTATAATAGTTGGTTTATATTCTGTACTTACCTATTTTGGTTTTATATTGGAAATTGGTTTCTTCAAATACATGTTGAATGTCACTTGTTGCAAAATTTTGATTGTTGCTAAGACTTAAATAACTGATTTGACTACTTTGGTAAAAGGGGTTCCTGTTGTAGATTCTTTTACTTGTTTCAATCATTTGACTGCGGCCATGCTGGAGCACCG
>JACXVO010036489.1:1155413-1165439 GCA_015501135.1 Hapalochlaena maculosa
GCAATAAAGAAATAAGAAACGATAGCACGCCGGGCGAAATGTTTAGCGATATCTCGTCTGTCACTACGCTCTGAGTTCAAATTTCGCCGGGGTCGACTTGGTCTTTCATCCTGTTAGGGTCGACAAATTAAGTACCAGTCACGTACTGGGGTCGATCTAATCGACTAGTCGAACCAAATTGTCTGTCCTTGTTTGTACCCTATACGTATAGTCCCTTGTGGGTAATAAAGAAATAAGAAAGTTAATGCTTCAGTCAAATTCTTTTAAGTCCGGCTTTTATGTTTTTAGTTAAAATCCCGCCGAAGTAAATCTTACCCCTCATTCTTCCGGAGTCCACAAAATGAATTAGCAATCAAGTACTTGAGTTAATTTAACCAAAAGATACCTACGTTTCCAATGTGGGAATTTCTTCCCTGTGTTAACTATTTTGTCAGTTATATTCTTTTACGTTCTAAGCTCAAATCTTACTCTGGTATAGTTTACTCTTATCCTCCTTGAGTCGTCAAAGCAAACTACCTCTCAATAGTAGGGTCGATTTAATCGACAGATATCTCCTCTCCGAATTTGTTGTCTTGTTTCAATATTAAGAGCGGTTGCTTAGTTAGAAGACTCCTAGAATAGATAAACTAAAATATCTGAAAAGCAATTCAAGGCTAAGTTTTCATTATCAGTTTGTCCCTCAGTTACAGCCTCAAGTTGGTGCTTATACAACTTGTTAAGAGATTTCATTTTATAATGAAGACATCTTAATCAGTATAGATATTAGTAAACTCTGCCATGTGTTAATTTATACTCTACTGGTACGTGAGTGATTAAGTGGTTCTCTGTTTCAGTCTCATCCTTGTAGAATCGGCTATTCCATTTTTCATGACATTGACTTAGAAATTCCGAATCAATAATTGAAGGATAAAGATGAATCAATAATTGAAGAATAAAGATGACCTTGCGATCCCTGTCTTTAACACTAAGCTCATGCCCACTGATGAATGTCAGCATCAGTTTATTTATTATGGGCCACATATTTAACCAGCCCGTTGTTCATGTTTTTTTCTTTTTGATGGTAACGAAGGGCCAAACACAGAGGGGACAGCACAAGAGTTTGAGGTGTGGTTATTCCTCGAGACACCATCACGAATGCCCCAGGGTAAAAGATCACGCACCCTGCGTCCTGTAGGTATTGACGCAAGATGGTATCAATGTTTTCCCACCTCGGTGCAATGATCGTACTCTAACTTCGTACTGGACGGTGTTATTGTGAGGAGTGCCTATCCGACCCACCGCGAGGCTCTCTAAGTGCAATGAGTGTCATCACGGCTTAACAGACCCACTTAGCAGTCTGCACACGAAGCACTCATCCGCGGTGCAATGGATGAGTCTTTCATTGTTCATGTGTATTTTTATCTGCCTTTAATTCTACCTTCTTTGCCACATCAGTTGCCACACTTTACTCTTGCTGCTCAGACTGGGTATCCTACAAAAGATTTATAACAAATGTTTTAACATCTTTCAAGGCAGAATTAAGCTTTTTATGCCTCTCATGGTTTTCAACGATCTTTAGCATCCAGTAATGAATTATTTCAAGATACTTCACCCGTCTAATTGTGGTGATTTTGTAAGAGTTCAAACTGGATCAAGGACCCTGGGAAGGTAAAGATGATCCACACCTGCCATGGGCGGTGCATTTAATGCATTTTATTATAAGTCAGCATCTTCTGTATTCTTCTATCAATCTTATTACATTACAAGTCAGCAGTTTAAACATTTTCTATCAAACATTATAAGTCAATAGATTACCTATTAAACTATTGGGAAAGAAGAATTCCTAACATCGGGTATCTAACTTTAGATACCAAGAACCCTCCTGCGTATTCTAGTTGTCCATAACAACACTATTTTCTGGAGCTGTACTAAATTGGGCTTTATGCCTATTTACACTATCCGTCTGGTGAAATCTTTAGGATAGTTTCTGACACACACATAACTACAGAGATACATATTATTATGAAAGAAATACACAGCTTCGTATTTCTTTATTGCCCACAAGGGGCTAAACACAGAGGGGTCAAACAAGGACAGATAATTTGGTCGGACTAGTCGATTAGATCGACCACAGTACGCAACTAGTACTTAATTTATCGACCCGGAAAGGATGAAAGGCTAAGTCGACCTCGGTGGAATTTGAACTATTGAACTATCGCTAAACATTTCGTCCGATGTGCTACCGTTTCTGCCAGCTCATCTCCTTCAATCACAACTTTTTATACTGCAGATGTACTAAGGTGTTAGTTGTTCCCTACAAATGAACTAAGGTAAAATCCCTTAATTTTCGAGGATCTTCCGGAGTATTCGATCCGTTTCAAGCAGTACTATTTTTGCAAGTACTCCACCTTCATTGCAGCCCCTATTTATTCAATGTGCTTATCAAACATTTTACTCATTTTATCCAGGGATCTGACAACAATTGGTAATACTACAATAATTGTTAGTACTACAATAATTGGTAGTACTACAACTTTTTTCATCGACCACCACTGCTTAACCTCCCAAGCTAATGTTTCTTATCTTTCGATTGTTCTTTCTTCTTTATTGCATACCTTGTCAGCTGTCCATGCTATATCTAGCACCCAGAATGACTTCCCTTCTTTCTCAATTAACAAGTTTGTCTGTGTTCCTCTTCTTTATCTCTCGGTCGCACTGAATCAAAATTCCACCGAACCCTTGCATTGTCGTTTTCAATGATGCCTTCGTGCTTATCGTCGTGCCGATTTTTTTACTCTTTCAAGTTCATACTTGTTACAAAGTGTCCAATAGAAAAACTTTGCTATATTGTCGTGACGTCTTTTTATATTCTTTCTTGGCTATTGGCGTAAACTGGTTGGTAATAATCCATACTGTTTCTCGATTTAGTCCACGGATTTTGCACTTATCACTTTCTGATGTGTTGTCTCTTCTGTATTTGATGTAATTTGACCTTAGTGCTAGCTCCTGGACAGCACATACTATAGCCATCGTTTCCAGTTTTAAATCAGTTTTAGTCATCCAGAGACTTCTTTTTTCTATCTGTCTTATATTCAACATCCCTATGAAATTATCCATGCATTCTTTTCTCTATCCACCTATTTTCAGTTTGATTTCTTTTCAAGTTCTTGTACAGTGCTTTATCTTTGCAATTTTCCCTCGTACACAAGCTTGTTCTTCATACTTCCAGTAATAGTGGTTTTGTGGTATTGTTTATACTCCGTGCTATGCTGTTTTCTTCTGCTCTAATGTTGTTTTTGCATCCAATAACCCCTATTCTATTTCTTTTTCTTAGTACATACAGCCTGTCAGTGTCACGTTTTGGGTGGAGTATTCCATATCTAGTTAGCAACTTCCTTGTCTTTCTGTCTCGTCAATATAGTTCGTCTAATCTCCATGTGACTTAAAACTGCTCAGGTGCTGAGAGCTTTAATCTTAATCCGCCTGTTTAATTTCGACTTGAATATCAGTTGCATGCCCGCGCAAGTACTCCTTATTAAATGTGTCTGTCATTTCTTTCTATCAATTTATCAATTTCCAAAATCCTCAATTATTTATAGCTCCCCTCTTCTATTTGTTTCACAACCTCCCCCAAAGGTATCGTTATCCCATTCTTACATTTGATTTTGCCACTCTTCAAGACTAACACACCACGCGTTTTAGTCCGAATTTCATTTAGATATCGATACTGAAAGTATACAGCATATCAAGGAACGAACTGATTTGGCATTCATCTTTACGATAAAGTTTGAGATCATCCATGAATAACAAATGGTTGACTTTGTTTTGAACGGCTTTTGAATACAAACGCAGCTTTTGCTCTCCTCAGAATCAGTTTAGTGGTATCATGCACAGTACAAAGTCCCCTTGGAATATGCCTCTCCTAATTTCTACTGTTCCTAAACTTCTTCCATATGCTGTCAATTCCGTCCTCCACTTAGCATCCATCTTTTTTGTTTTAAAGTTTTTGATAGTTTTCTTGTTAAATGTTCTCATTTTTGTTTAGTGGACGAAGAGATGGGATGAGTCTTATTTCGGATGGTTATGGAGTATTCAGCTTCCGTTGGGTTTCTGGTTAGATAAGGACCGGCGTAGACAATGTAGCAACTGCCGTTTGTCATGTTCCTCTGTGGCAATTAGTGTGACGGAACTGGCCTTGGCTTGGATCCATAAGCGAGACTCGAAACAGACTCTTTGCTGTTTGTTCTTGTCCAAAAGCATTCAGCTCAACATTCGATGCAGTACTAAATAGGTTCATACATTCCATAAACCAAGAATGTAGAATCATATCGTACGCCTTACGACAATCAATCAATGACATGCTTTTATGCCAAGAATTAAACAGAAGGCACGGTTTTGAGACTGCTGGTTATAATATTCATCAGATTAAATTTGATTGTTAACTTTTTAAATGAAAATATCAAATAACGTGGGTTGCTCTTTGCTGTACTCCATTGTAGGTTGAATATTTGTACTTATATCAACGAGCAGTGATTTAAATCCAAAGGATTATCAATACTCTCATTCTAAATAACAAGTCAGTTATCCACATAACTTTTCCAGTTCTTTTGAATGATGATAAAATGAGCTCCCATATTTTTGAAGTGATTCTCAATATCCCATTATTAGTTTCTGCAAGAACTGGAGTTGCTTTTGTTCTCATCGCAATTCTATCCTTTTGTCGGTAGTAGGTGGTATCAAATAAAGAAGTAATTCAATGTTTCTTTTTTATCCTACGAATGCCAATAAAATAAGTACAAATGAAGAACCCTTCAGGAAATGTGTATTCTTGTGCCTACGTTAAAGATAATTAGCATTGATAATATCGGAAGTAGCGGGAAACAATATGCTTTGAAATAGTGAATTATGTTCGTTTGCACTTGATTTCTAGAACCTATCGAAGACAAATCTGACTTTCACTCTTTCGGATACAAATCAGGTAAAACTACAGTAGTTTGTATAATTTACTCTAAACCTTTACTGGAATTATAATTTTTACCTACATTAACAGTTACGTAAGTTTATTATTGTTTAATTCTTATTCTTGTTATTTGATTCGTCTGGAAGGGGGAATTTGTTTTTAGCTTTGGGTTTCAAGTATTCTGCGCATTAGATATGTAACTAGATTACATATAACTATTGAACAATGAAGAAAAATTCAGAAACAGTGATGAAAAAACAGATTCAATAAAGACATTTTGTAAGACATCATCCATTTTCTTGTTGTATAAAAACTATCTAAGTGCTTGAAAGACTACATGATAATATAAAGGAATAAATAAGTAAATACATAACTGAATAAATGAAACTACTCTCGAAATAACTGAATTACGCATTTCTTACGTGTATATTTTAGTTACAATATATTTATACAACTACAAGAACAACCACAGCCTTACCATTACAACAAGAACATCAACGACAACAGCAACAACGACGACGAAGACGACGACTACGATAACGACAACGACGATGACAATGATGATGATGATGATGAAGATATTTTAATTTCCGGTCGACCGGTATACATATCTTTATAACTTTATAATGAATGAAAAATGTCTCCTATCAGTATTCTTGTGCGTCTCGATGTTACTACTACTACTACTACTACTACTACTACTACTACTACTACTACTACTACTACTACTACTACTACTACTACTACTACTACTACTACTACTACTACTACTACTACTACTAATAATAATAATAATAATAATAATAATAATAATAATAATAATAATAATGATAATAATAATTAAAGATGAAAGATTAAGTGATGCTGAATAGGACACAAGTATCCCACGTTAGACCAAATAAAAAATAACAACAATGCAGATGGAATAAGAATCCAATGTACGAGCAGTACATCCCAACAAATTCGCTGAAGAAAGAATAGCGAAAAACATAATGCGGAAATATAGGAGAAAGTAGACTTATCTCAAGAACACTAGAATTGATATGACAGAGAATTTGAGGTGAATAATAAAGAGAAGATCATAGACTGACATTATCAATAGAGAACCGCTACCAACGCTCTCAAACAGTATAAAAAAAATAACACCATAATCATGATGTATAATATTTCACTTAGATCATAAGAAAGAAGGGAAACTTCATTTATTCCATTGCTAAATCGTTAACACGCAGGGCAAAATACTTAGCGGCACTTCCTCCGTTTTGAATTCAAGTTCCGTCGAGGTCGACTTTGCCTTGGATTTTTTTCTGTATCGATGAGATAAGCATCAGTTAAGTACTGGAGACGATGTAATTGATTTACTACCTCCCCCAAAACTGCTCAATTAAGTGTTAGGACAACACAAAAGGACCAACCATGTCAATAAATATTCTAACTGGAAAGTTGCAATATAAAAAGATATCGATGAACTTGCTAGAGGGGTAAATGTTAAGGCGAAACAAGCAAGAAAAAAAAATCAAGCAAAAGTAGGAAATCAAAGATTTTATAAACTTCCCTGCAACCGAGGAACTAATGAAAGACCAAAGACCAAAGGCACAACTGAAAGACCAAAGGCATAAAAGGTATGATAAAAGAGTCAAATCTTATCGACAAAACAAGGTATTCAAGACGGATGTAAAACGATTTTATAAAAAAAATTGGTACGAACAAGATAGAAGTAAAAGAACCACCTAAGACTGAGGAAATAGAAATGGAAGAATATCTGGAGCAACAAAAAAAGGATATAATGCTAAAGCTCAGTGGATAGAACGTGAGAAAGTGAAACTAAATGAAGTTGAAGTGCAGAAATAGGAGGCAATAAGAGCAGAAGAGCTAAAATGTATTTTTAGAAAGTCTCACTAAAGGAGAACTCCAGGAACAGACCTGATCCCTAACCTCTGACTGAATTGTCTGACAGAGGCGCACCATAACTTTGATGCATCCCAAACTGATTTCATCCAGAATTCAGAGCAAATACATCCTGGGTGACCGAAAGAACAACATACCGTCAACCAAAAACACGAAAGATCCAAAGAGCTAGCGACCAATAAATAGCATGTCTGAACACCACCTACAAGATCCTCATATCCATACTAACTGAAGGAACATACACTTTCCTGGTACAGTACTCTATCTTGTGTACAAACACAAAAACAGCAAAAATCACATTCTATTGTCAAGGAAGCTTGCAAATTAGCAAGGAAACTTAACATTAATCTTGAATTAGATGAGGAACTTGAAACCACTGTAACGAATAGAGTAAAATGGATCAAACAAACTGAAAAAAAAAACGGGTGGAAACAAATTGAGGAGCGGTGGAGCCAAAAGCTTTTACATAGGCAGTATATACTTCGAAGCCGAAATGCTGATGTAGACCAAACAACGAACGATCTGTGACTGAGAAACTCAGGACTGAAAGCAGAGATTGAACGTTTGGTGGCACAAGATCAAAGTTTGCTTACCAAAAACTACCATGCTAACGTTATTCAAAACGGTTCTGATCCAAAATTCAGTTCCTGCGATAAATTTGATGTAACAGTATCCTGTGCTGCCGCCAAACGAATACAAAAATTGCAACGTTAGGGTAGAACAGTACAGTACGTAAACAGTACAAAATTCAGCACCCCTGCTTACTGGTACGAACATCATCTTGAACCAGTCGTTGAAGGTAAAAATGTGACGATCGTCTGCGATTTTTGAGTCAACACTGACAGAACAATCCAGGCTAATCGACCAGACAAAGTCATTAAAGATAAAGAAGAAAATGCTTGTAGACTAAGTCATTAAAGACAGAGAAAATAATATTTGTGGACTAATCGATGTAAGTATTCCCACTGATAAAAATATATCTATAAAGGAATTTGACAAATTAAGCAAATATAAGGACATGGAAATTGAAATACAAGTCTTTTTTTTCATGTCATTGTTTTTAACTGCATTTGCCTCAAGTATTTCCAGGTGTTTACAGCTGAAGTCGAATTGCCTTCACCGTTTCATCACTTGGCAACCATTGCCTTCTGTCTTGGTAAGCTTTTCTCGTCACATTACCAACGTAACACATTTTCAGAGTAAAAACCCAATTTTAATACCGTTAGGGGAAATCCGCATTGGCTGTACTTGGCTGTCCAATTCTGCATCACATTTTGTGAATAACTTCAAGTCGTCTTTGAATAATAAGTGATTCAGTTTTTCTCTATCTCTTCCCAGATCATATTCCAAACTTGTCTGTTGTATTTCCTTCAAGTGGATAATTCCCAGAACAACGAGCAGCGGGAACACACTGTCTCCCTGAAAGAATTCTTACTTGATTTTCATATCTCCTACTACTTGATTCCCTGCTGTAAATCACGTTCTTCACAGTTTCATACATTTCCATATCAGGTTACACAGGCCTATGTAGTGCAGGAGTGGTACAAATTTCCAGAGCTGATCATAATGGACAGCCGTTTCATACAAAATTACACTATCCCATCTGCCCTTCCCCTGCGATGTCTTCCCAGAGTCCATTCCTCACTTGTAATTTTTTCCGATAGACAAGCTCAGCGTATAAAAAGAATTATCTTTGCGTTCATCTTTATTTTTGTAGACACAACTGTCGATGTTCTTTTTGATGCTAGCTAGGCGGTATTCTCTAAGCACAGTTTTCGAGAGGAATGAATTGGTTAACTGATTTTAGTTAATTTCTGTATTGTTGATGTTCTTGTATTATTTGCTGTTTTTGCCGGGCAGTCTTCTATTACCGTTGATAGTTATTGCTTTTATTGCTGAATCTATGAGTAGTAACAGTAGTAGTAGCAGTAAAGGGAGCAGCAGCACCAGTAGTTAATATAGTGGGGCCTTGTATTCCTGCGCTCTCAGAATAGTCGTAGTTGTAGTATTAACAGCAGCAGTAACAGCAGTAGCAGTAGTAGTAGTTGTAGTAGTAGTATTTATGGTAATGGTGGTGTTGGTGTTGGTGGTGGAGCTTCGTATTGCTGGGTAATCAGGAAAGAAAAGAAGCTTATATTCTTGCGGTTAGTAGAGGTCAAATGTCTTTTTACTTTAGTAGCGTCAGTGTGAGAGCTGACCTTGGCCTTTATAAAACCCAACCCACCCTGTTCTATCTTAAATACAGATAAAAATATTAATATATGCGGATATTTACATCGTAGATCATTTCTTCCCATTTTATAGGTTTTGCAGTGATTTACAGTTTTTCGTAATTGTGCAGTTTGCATATGTAGGCAGTTGCTTTTTTTCCACTTACTTTTTATCGTGCGTTTGATAGTGTTATAGCCATAAAATGTGTTTACATACTCTTAGGGTGAAAAGAAGGGTAATTTTGTCACAGAAAAGTTGTAGTTAAGAAAGTCTCTAGATGTTTAAATTTTCTCCAACTGAAGATAATTTGTGTGATCGACGAGAGAAAAATATAGTGTTCGAACACTGAAGAAGAGTTTGGACAAAGTTATTATCGTCATTATTGCTATCATTATTACTATCATTATTATTATTTCGATTATGGGGTACTATTGAATTGAATGCTGTTTAGTTTCAACTCTTGTCTTGTACGTGAGGTGATCATAATAATAATGATAATTATTGTTTAAATAATAATAATAATAATAATAATAATAATAATAATAATGACAATAATAATAATTATTATTATTATGCTCAACGGTGAGTGAATTTGGTAGACGGAAAATGGAAAATATATATGTATATGTATGTATATATATATGTGCAGGGATATATATGTATACACACACACACACACTCACACACACACACACACACACACATATATATATATATATATGAATATATATGTATATGTGTGTGTGTGTGTGTGTTTTGTCTGTATTTGTCCCCTACCATCACTTGAGAACCGAAGCTGGTGTGTATGTGTCCCCGACACTTAGCGGTTCAGCAAAATATACCGATAAAATATGTACTGGAATTACAAATAATAAGCTCCGAAGTCAATTCGTTCGGCTATAGGCGGTGCCCCTGCATAGCCGCAGTCAAAACGACTCAAACACGTAAAAGATTATATATATATATAT
>JACXVO010036511.1:1605838-1616692 GCA_015501135.1 Hapalochlaena maculosa
GTAGAATTGGTAGATTTTGTTTGATTGTGTTGAATGCTTCTATGTTTCTGAGGTTGTAAGTTGAAACTTATGGTAATGTTTTGAAGGTAGGTTTATTGCTTTTCTTTGTTTTCTGAGCTAATCTGTAGTGATGGATCTAACCCTTTTTATGCTGTACTTTATAAGTTGGATTGGGAAGTGTCTTTCTAAAAGTATGTTTTTAAGTTCTCATAATCGTAGATGCCTACTGTTTTTTTCAGAGACGATGGAACATATAAATCTCGCAACGTTGTAAGGGATGTTAATTTTAGCGTGTTTTGGATGGCAAGAACTAAAGAGAAGGTATTGTTTAGCATCTGTCGCTCTGTAGAAAATGTCTGATTCTATTTTATTGCTGTTGGTCTTTTTAATTAATATGCCAAGGAAAGTTAATTTATCCTCGGCGTGTTCCATTGTAAATTGTATGTTTGTGTTAATGATATTTAGGAAGGTTTGGAAGTCTAGGAGTGTGTTCATGTTTTTATTCCATAGTATGAAACAGTCGTCCAAGAATGTCTCTCAATTTTCCATTATGTAATGGGTGAATGGTTCACCGAATTTAACTTGTTATCTTTGGTACGTTGTTTTTATAGATATTCCATTGTAAGTTTGGAAATGGTAGGTGCTGCTTTAGTTCCCATCACAAGTCCTGTCTTTTGACGATAGAATAATGAACTAAAGATGAAGTAATTATTGTGTAGGATAAATTTGATGGATTCGACGATGAATTCTACGTTAATTTTTGGGGAATTTCCTCTGGGTGTTTATCAAGCGGGAAACGAATCGCTATAGGGGAATATTTGAAATTAACCATGAATGTCCCTTTCTCAACTTTTTTTGGTAGGTAAGTTAATATGTCCAGGTGGTCTATGATGTAACTTTTAATGTATTTGAGATATGGTTTATCAAGTATATCAACGAATTGACTTAATCTGTGTGTTTCACAGGCGGGTACAACAACGATATGTCGTAGTTTTATGTCTCCTGGTGTGAGGATATGTATGTAAGTTTGTTGTGATTTTTTAAATGGACTCGTTAACAGTTGGTCTTTTATGTATTTTAGGGAGGCCATACAAGAAGCTGGACTTATATTGAAAGTTTGTTAGAAAGTCCTTTTCCTTTCTTGAGAGACTTTGTATATGCATTTGGATTAGTGACGAGAAAATGTTTTTTGTTATGTGTAGAACATGGTTCTAGGCTTTCTCCTAATATTCATTGGTTAGGATGGATAAAACTAGCTTTTTGTAAAAAAGAGTGTCCATGATAACCACTGCTCTACGTTTGTCTACTTCTTTTATTGTTAATTCCTTATCACCCCATAATTCCTCAAGTTCCTTCCATTGGTTTTTATTGAGATTTCGTGTGATCATTTGTTTGTGGTAGCAGAATTCGTCTAGGTTTTTATTTCTACTCTTTGTGTGGGGTGTAATTACTTTTATTTTTGGCTAGTGATTCGTCCTTGTCGACTATAATAAGCTAGTGCTTCTGCGAGACGTAATTTTCTGCAAAATTCTTTGACCCTGTCTTTGATTTCATTGTTGTTGGATCAGTGAGGTGTAGGCGTGAATTTCCGTCTTTTGGAGAGAATACTATCTTTGACGTTGATAGAGATATGTGGGAAAGGTTAAAACTCGTCAGTTTTTCTTGTGTTTTATGTTCTATCTTGTGTTTTGCATCCTTCGGATCAGGGCTAAAAAACGTAGGTTGCTTTAGTATCACTTTTTTGAGTAGTAAGTATAGTGACATAGTTTTCCTAGGTAGTTATGTGGGTCAAGACGTTTGGTGGTTATATGATCAGTGTTAGGTGTATTCCAAACAGGATTATGTATTCTTTGTTAACAAGTTGCAGGTTGCAGGATGTTTTTGCGTATGTATGGAAAGTTAGTGTATGTGTTGTTTTGTGAGAGGTTATTTTGTAGGTTTTGGTTGTGGTATATATGTCTCTGAGGTCTATGTACGTTATAGTGTGTGGCACCTGGCGTTTTAAGTTTTCCATGGGTAGGGTGACCGTTGCAGTATGGCCGTCTGAGGGGCCTCAGTTCGTTATAAAATGTACAGTCTGGTGTTTTAAGTAGTCCCCGGGAGGTGTGTCGGTTTCTTGGCGTGCTTTGTCTTGTGTTTGAGTTGCTTGGTTTGCTGTGTTTGGGTGTTGCCAGTAGTTGTAATGTGTATGGTGGTTATGTTTTGTACTTAGTGTTGGTGAGAGGTTATGTCTGGCACTTGTGATAGGTTGAATACGTTTGGCTGTCCTGTGTCAATGGGGAGGGGGTATATGTTATTGATGTCCCTATTATGCTTTTATGTGTGTATTAAGTATTTTTGTTGATTAGGTTTCTTTTATCACGTTGTGTCTTTGTCTTCAAGAACGGGTTGTATGAATTAAGGGTCTGTTTGGAGTATGATTCATGCCTATGAAAATAGTTATTATTATTCTCCCAACGTTGAAGGGAAATCTTTATTCTGTTTCGCGTGTGTCTTTCTAGAGATTACTTATATTTTCCAGTGTGTATTCATTAGTATGTTCCTTAATTTTTGTGTGCATCTCTTCATCGATGGTTTTGTATTTCTCTTCGTTGATGTAGGCTTTATGTTTCAGCAGATCAATTTCTGAAATAAAGTTGGAAACTGCTTTTATTTCCCTTATTCTTCATTGTTCTTCAGGTTCGTTAGCCATTGCTTTTATTTTAAATTTGCTTGGTAGTATTATGGGGGTAGACGTTTTCAAACGTTCGTATATTTCAGCTTTATTGTTATTTCTTATCATGTCCCAGAAGGCGAGTTTTCTCTTGTAGTTATATGTGTTCCAAATATTATCTAATTGCCGTACAGCTGAGATGATGGAAGATACGGTGTTAGGTGGTATGTCATATTGGAGATGGTGGTTCTGTGGTATTTTGATGAGTATCGTATGGAGTGTTGTACAAATGTTTGTAAGGTCCATGCTAACTCCTTGTATGCGTATGATTTTGTTATGTTTTTCTTCAATGTGAGGTGGTTGATCAAATGTGTCAATGTTTGTGCCTAGTGAGATCAGGGTGGTACATAACAGATTTAAGTTGTTACTGATCTGGTCATCGTAGTTTTTTCTTTCTCGTATCAGTTGGTTGGACGTTTCGATTTTGTCAATTAGTGTTGAAAGGTGTGTATTAATATTTTTGAGTTCCTTTAGAGTGTCTTCGTTTGTCTTCTGCGGCATTTTTTGTCACATGTGTTACGTATATGTAGCATACAAAGAGACCTTTGGGGAATGTTTTGAAAACAAAAGGTCAGTTATATTACAAATATAAAGAATTGAAAAAAATGTGCAAATTTATATTAAATACTTTAAAAAGTGTATTACAATTAAATTAGTAGCGATTTCAGGATAAAAAATAATCCATTTTCAACTATAAATCCAAATCTATACACACAATGTTTCATATGCGCCTTGTACAAATTTTCTGACAGGGTACCAACACAAACCCGTCTAAACAAAGAGTCCCTATTTATATACAAGTATAGACCAAAACTTAACCGAAATGAATAAATGAACAAATGTTGAAAATAACAGAGTTGATTATTGAGACAATTTGTTGACTGACAAGATTTAAAATATAGGTAATAGATATTCTTCAATTTTCTTATATATCTTTGACGTTTGGTACCTTATACTGAAGGAAGGCTTTTTGAGAACAAACATGTATTTTAAGTCCCAATATTTTCTTACAAACCTTCTATTTGTTTTTTTAAATATAACGCACGTTATAAGAGTGGTTGGGTTGCAAAATCATTTACCTATCTAGGAAATACGGTTTTCATGCTACTTCATAAAATTTCACATACTCTGACAACAGAACACGGTGACGTATAATACATATCCAATATACAGAGTTCGTTACAGTTACAATGGTTTCTTTGCGACAGACAATTTTAAGTTCAGAGTGCTCAATCATATCGTTGATCCAAAACATTGTATCTAATCTTTATAGCACATTTCCACTTATTCTGATTTAGAAAATCATTTTTCTTATCATATTTCTGTTCATATTTTGCTCTTTTAGTTTTTACTTCACACAGTCTTTATGAATTTTACTCGCGTTATGTTGTGGTCACTTATTAGAATTGAGTTCCCCACAAAGAAACGCTTTGGCAAGTCTTCGTCTTTCATTCTAATAACATATTTAGTCTACCTCATTTGAGACGAGATAATGTTCAGTTCATTTGAAAAAACCTTTATATTTTGTAAGTGGTCGATGTATCAGTTAAATACAGGAGGACAGAAAATATGCACACTTTATAGACATCGGTATTATTCTGCAGTGAAATAACTCCATCCGCTACAACCCTCCTCTCGAGCTTTCCCTATGCAACACTTGCGTTCTTTATTTGATAATATATCTCTGCTTAAAGACTACCTAGGTGTCAATGACTTCTAACCTTCTATTCACAAAACAATTTGGTTCAAAATATGTTTGTCCTTACACAGGGGTAAACATTATTTTAAATTTATCTAAAACCATTCCGTGTCTGAAACGTACATATGCAATGGAAAATATATGTCTTACATGTTGCATATAACTCACTGAATTTGCCAACAAATAAGTATCATCAGCATAAATTAATTCTCTGACAAGAAATTTGAAAGACTTAGATTTGAAGTCTTTAAACACTCAACGAATTTGAACCTGATAATACCTTAGCATACTACTATAACTCAAAGTATACTAGCGTATATTTACGGACAAAGTATATATAACTGTATTTTTATAAATATTAATGTATTTATCTCTATTATAACTCCATTGGTTCTTTAAAATTTGAAGCTCCACTCACATAAGATTTTAACTAATGTACGACCGATTTTGACGAATTCGTACACAATAAAAGCATGTAAAAAGATGGATTTCATTTTGGTGTGAGGTTTTAGAACATTAAATAATTCGGTAAGTGGTTAACTTAAACATACGACCAGATATCCGAAATATGATTTCTATTCCCCAGCTGCAATACTTGAATGCATACCAAAGTAACGCAGCAAAATAAACAGCGAAAAGAACAGGTGGTAGGAATATCAACCTGCTTGACACCATTGTCTAGCGAAAATTCATGAGATAGCTCATAAGCATAGTCTACTTCAGATTCCATGTTTCTGTGTAGTTCCTTAAAAATGCTCATAAAATTGTTGGAAAAACAAGTTTATACAAAATCTACATTCTCTCCGTGTGTACTGAGTCAAATGGTTTAGTTAAATCTATGAAGATCGAGTATTGTATCATTTTGGCTCCTCTAAGAAGTTCTCAGGAACATGCCTCATGGAAAATATCATGACCATTGTTGCTCGCTTAAATCTGAAACCACAGAATTATCCATGAATAAAATTTGGACACATCGTGAACAAGATGATCTAACATGATATTTGAAAGTACATTTCTAGTATGTGCCAGAAGACACGTCCCTCTAGAATGTGTTTACTGAGCAGAAACTTTTGCAAAAGTATTTGTGCACGCAGTGTATGCATATTTTTAGCATGTCTCCAGCACATGAATTTATTACTAAGACATAACAATATGTATTATGTCGATTAATTACTGTTTATCTCTCGCCAAATGTAGTACATATTTTGTTGGTAATAGAATCACAGAAACGCACAGATCAGAAAAAGCACAGTACAGAAAAGCCGCAGTATATGAGGTAGGTATTCACGAAGATTGTTGAAAGCGATTCCATTTAATTGCACGATACAATTATTGCATCAACGTAAAAAGCAATAAATAGAATTCTAAATATATGGGCATATTCTTCTTTATTATGTTTATTCTTTTTACGTGTTTCACTCATTTGACAGCGGCGATGCTGGAGCACCACCTTTAGTCGAACACATAGACTCCAGAACTTATTATTTGTAAGCCCAGTACTCATTCTATTGGTCCCTCTCGCCGAACCGCTAAGTGACCGAGACACAAAAGACACAAATACACCAACATCGGTTGTCAAGTGATGGTGGGGGGGGGCAGATACAGACACAGAAACACGCAGAAAGAACATATATATATATACGACGGAATTCTTCCAGTTTCCGACTACCAAATCCACTCACAAGGCTTTGGTCGGCCCGACGCTATAGAATAAGACACTTGCCCAAGATGCCGTGCAGTGTGACTGAACGCGGGACCATGTGGCTGGTAGACAAACTACTTACCACGAGACCACTCCTGAACCTATATATGTATATATATTTTTCCTGTGTATTTCTGTGTCTCTATTTGTCCCCCTAACATCGCTTGACAACCGATGCTGGTGTGTATGTGTCTCCGTTACTTAGTGGTTCGGCAAAAAAGACAGATAAGACAAAATACTGAGCTGAAAAAGATTAAGTTCTGAGGTCAATGTGTTCGATTAAATGCGGTGCTCCAGCATGCCCACAGTCAAATGATTGTATCACACAAAATAAAGAATACATATGTGATTTGCGTATATCTGTCTACAGAGAAGTATTCGGGAGTTTCGCTTCTTTATGAGTTTATTCCTTAATTTCACCGGAGTACAAATACGTATAGTGTGGATACTTAGAAAATAAATGATTTATTATTAAACATTGGGCTTAAAAATTTCGGGATAAGAAAGTGTTTATATTATTAGTGACCTACAAGGAACTACACTACGTTTGATTCCCCTGCCAGTATTGAAATACATTGAAACACCTCGCAAATTCTAGGCAATATTTTTAATAAGTATTTTACTTTATTCACTTTCTTTTTCATAATGATTATTATTAAAATTTGAATACTATTTTTTTTCTGAAATTCATATTTTCTACATATGCGTTTTGGCGTCGACATCCATCAAGTCTTCTTTTAGCTGTCATCTGCTTACGCTTCTAATCCTGTTTTAGTTAAATACTTACAAAGCTTAATTCAGTTTAAATAAAGTGCATGAGTAAGCAACATATTGTAAGCATCACTATAATGTGCGAGAAAAATTAAATTGCTCATCAGCGCCTTTTTTCCTTCAATATAATATGTGAGCGTTCGTGAGAATATATTTTTTACTAAGCTGTCTCAAATGGGTTGGACATGAAAATGTGAACGTCGCCGTGCTGCGCTCCCAGTAGGAAATTATATCATAACGAATATGATCCGCTTGCAGTATTAATTAGTAAAAATACCGAGGTAAACATACACTATCGTCATATATTGTTAGTTATTGAGTAAAGGTCAAATATCGTGATTCTTACTGTAAATGAAAGAATATCAGACATATAACCCAAAAGTGTGATATCTTTCGAAAAGTTATTAGGTTTATGATCTACGATGAAAGAGTAAAGATAAAGGCAACGTAAACTACCGCGTAGCGCCTTATTTCTGAGATTCAAATTACAGTTTGTTGTATTAAACCTGTAAATGTACTATTACCTAAAATATTAAGAGAGATGTTTCATTAATAATTCAATGCAAGATAGAAGGGGAATGTTTCATCTCAGATTATAGGTAATTATATCAATTAATTCTCGAAAGAATGCAGATTAAATGAAGTATACTGGACTCTGAAATCTTTTAAATATTTTATTTCATTCGCAACGTATTTTATACAGTTTATATAATTTCATTTGTAAAATATAATTTCATCCTTTCCTTTTCTCCTATAACCTACGCTTAAAATAATGTCTTCGTAAGGTAGATGGCGTTACTTTTATTATTCCATTTCCAAGTAATTTTATATTTGAAATAGTGGTACATCATGATATATTTGAAATAAAATCATTACAATATACAGATTTACATGTATTTTCTCTAAACTTAAGTCGTATAGACCTCTACTGTTCTGTAAATAGAGATACAAATGTATGGAATGTTAGTGGAATAATACGAGTTAAAAGTTAATTATTCTGTGCATCACGGATGGAAAATGGAATATACTTATTACTGAGTTGATTTAAAATTCGATGTCAATTTACGTGACTATGTATGTGAAGTGTTATATTATTCACTACAGATTATTACTTGAGTTAGAAAATTAGCATTGATTATAGTACGTTGAGCCTTATGCAACCCCATCGTCTGATTTATACTGAAGCCAAATGTTTACATATTGATACATGTAATTGAAACTTGAAACTATGCATTTTTAAGACTTTAAAAACTGAGCTATTAGGATTGGCATAGTTAATTAACAATCGTAATCTATCAAATATGCTGAATAATGGTATAACAACTGATTCTGAATATTGTGAACATTTTATCATATTTTCCAAATAAGTCTAATACTTAACAACGTACTTCCGAAATTGTTCTTCAAGTATAGTCAAATCATATCATAAATGCCATCTCCCCACCAGACCAAATGAATAAAAGACGAAATATATCACCCTTTTAGCTAAATACCCGTTGCATTTACTTAATCGCATAGTAATGATTTTAAGTTGTTTACTTTTGTATTCTTTGACGATAAATAAATAAATAATATAATATTTTGAATATTTTATGCAATGATGAACAACTGTCTTTTTTAGAAATGAGTATACAAGGATATATGGTTTTGCTAAATATTAAACTACATAGGAAGAAAAGTAAATTAAAGAGAGTAAATTAAAGATCATTCAATCTGGATAGCTCGTTAAGAATCAATTATTCAAACGACGGATTCACTGATGTAAGGAAAAGCTGATTTCAATATATCCTTCGTTGTTCACTTGCATTCCACAGGTTTGTAAACAAAGTTTCTAATTATAAGAAACATTTCCTTATATTTATCTCTTACATACAGACATGTATTGAGCCGAACAGAATGCAATAATTTAAATCCAGCGTTTGGCTATTAAACATGAATTTGTCTCGTCAATATTAGATGTAATGACGTCATATTTCAAAGTTAGCATTAATAAATAATTGTTTCATCGTACACAGATTGTCCCACAATTTCATACATAGAGATAATTAATTGACACTTTGATCTCATTTTTCACAGGAATAAAATTGCGGTTCATTTTACTGATAGGGCCTTGGGAGAAATGATGGAAGTCTTGTTCATACAGATAAGACTGGTAATCTTTACAATCTTAACATCAATCACCATCGCAAATTACTTAGAAATGAAATAATTAAAGGCTATAAAACAACAAATAGTATAGACGTTAAAACGATTAACAAAAATACAAAATACAAAATAATGACTAGTTATAAGACTGAAGACAAAACAAACCCATTTGAATCTAAAAAGTCTAAAAGAAATATTCAAAATCAAAAGCCTATTTTTAGCAGTAAACGCGGCGTTATATTTATGCGCCAACGGAAGTTAGATTTCGGAATGTTAATCAAGGCGATAATTGATAACGAGGAAAAGTAATACTCAATGTAACTCATATATATATATATATATATATATATATATATATATATATATATATATATATATATATATATATATATAAAGAGAGAGAGAGAGAGAGAGAGAGAAAGAGAGAGAGAGAGAGAGGCTGTGAGAAAGTGAAGAGAAAAAAAAAACAATATTGGTAGATTTTCTTTTGGAAAAATCTCAGAATTTGTGTGCTCTGCGTTTGCTAGATACGTATAGACCTTCCATTTGGATTTACATTGTTTGACGTAGCAATTTTGGCTGGGTCTAAATGGAGTTTGATATTCTGCAATATTTTACACATGCATATGCTCAAAGATTTGACGTGTCTAGCTTCTCTTTATTCAACAAGGAATCTACACCTATTTGTTAGATGTATCTACCATTTCTCCTCTTGAAAAAATATATATCTTAGATATTGTAACCCTGTTAATACACTATTGTGGATCATATAAATTTGAACAAGGAACGTTCAACCAGTTAATTTATGGATATACGTAGCAAGAACTATTTCTGCGGAAGGCTGGCATTAAGAAAGACAACAAACATTTCTGAGTTTGTCGTAGCTTAGCTTACACGTTGCTAAATTAACCCCTTTTTAGATTTTCCCTGAACAAATATACAATCAACTGGTTTCGAATATATAAAATGTTATCCTGCAATTAAAGTACTGAGTATGGAAATAGCTATAGGTGGGATTAGATATGAAGTTGAATATTTTCAAATAATACAATTATATGTAAATTTCCATCAATTTAAATACATACATACATACATAGACACACGCATACATAATACATACACACACATACACACATACACACACATATAAAAAAAATATATATAAACTATAATGATGTTGTTTATAAATAAAACCCTATAGTGTCCCCAAATAATTTTTTTTATTTATCTTAGGTTGTTTTTGTATCTTCCTCATTTAACTGATAGTTAACATTGTGTTTCCTGACCTATGCTCATTGATAATTACTCATACCCGCTTATTTCTCCTAGTCTGTGTACTCACCCTTGTCCTTTATAAAAAAAACAACAACACAGTGTTTTAGTATTAGATTTAGTAGTTGATAAAGAGAAAAAAAGAATTTAGAAGCGAATTACAACTTTTTTTCAACACTTGGCTCTCTATAGACTTCATGCAATTCTTGAAAGTGTCGATTATCCTTAACTTCATTAGCGACAAAATGAATTCCTGCCATTTTCTTGGTCTATTAAAATATTTCAGAAAAAATATATATTAATATATTATAGGTGCAGGAGTGGCCTCGTTATAAGTAGTTTGTCTACGAGCCACATGGTCCCGGGTTCAATTCCACTGCATGGTACCTTATGCAAGTGTGTTCTACTATAGCCCCGGATCGATCAATGCCTTGTGTGTTGATTTGGTAGACGGAAACTGGAAGAATACCGTCGTGTATATATATATATATATACTGGCCCAGTGGTTAGAATAGCGGACCCGCGGTCGTTGGATCGCTGTTTCGATTCCCA
>JACXVO010036536.1:94798-104848 GCA_015501135.1 Hapalochlaena maculosa
ATCAATCTAATCGACTAGTCTGACCAAATTGTCTATCTATGTTTGTCCCCTCTATGTTAGCCCCTTGTGTGGAGTGAAGAAATAAGAATGTTACTATCCTTCAGTGAATCTGCTGAAGTTGGTAAGAATGTGATTCCTCTGTCCATAGACTTCTGAGAAATAGAACAGATATGGCAATCCTCATTAAATTGGATCATGGGGGCAAAAAAACTGCCTATTTCATGCTACCCCCAACCTTATATATTTCAGTCTCACTATAACCCTGACTTTTATTAAAATCATTGATGTTTTCAAAGACTCTAATTCAATTTGTGGAGTGAGAAACTGAAGGGTTCAGCATTGGAGCATATATTAACCTTGACCTCAGTCTGATCATCATCAAAACGGTGTATTGCCTGTTGATGTTCACTCTACTTTTCATCCTCATGGGATTCATCAGCATTATTCTTCTTTCTATGCTGGCTTGGGTTGGATGTGTCATCATACAAACTTCGTTTGGCTTAGATCTTATGGCTGAATGCTCTTCCCATTCCCAACCATTTTACAGCATGCTCATTTTTTCTCCTGGCCCCAGCACGACTACAAAGGCCTCACAACCTCCACTTTCTTTACTGAAATTGTCCAAAATGTTTACATCGTCATTCATCAGGTTCTGTATTTTGTTATACAGGTTGTGTTACAAGATCTTGGTTACAACACGGAATTGCCAGCTTCAGATGACAAGTTGGTTAATCAACAGGTGAGATGGTAATCTTTTTTGAATGCATGGTTAGTATCACTACAGCCAAACAATTATATGAGCTCCAAAGCTGCTGCAATGTGTAGAATTTTAATCTAGCTCCCGTGGGGGACTAATTGAGCCTGCTGCTCCAAACTGAAGAGAGCTAAATAGCATGACCAATACGTTTATAATGACTATATATGTCCCTGGTGGTGTTTGATTAGAGGTTAAGGACGGGTGAGGATCAATTCTATATAATGCAATCATTCCATTGTCCCAGTCCAAAGTTGAATTCCAACTGTTGGCCAATTTGTCCCTAAGTTCTTGTTTGTAAAATTAATGAAGCGAATGTCATTTATCTCCCCCTTGATCCTTGACATCATGTCAAACATCAACTAAGATGACATGAATCAGCCGAGCTTTACCTGCTAGAAATAGCAACCTAGATGCTTTTAAATCAGATCCCAATGCTGAATGTTCAAAAACCAAGTTAAAGGTAGGTTTTCGATTCTGGATATGATTATGCAGAGGTCTTGCACAATGGTTTTTTTTAAATTCTGTTATATGGCTAACTACTTCAAGGAAGTAGGTTGTTTGGTTATTTTATTAATCCAGAAAGGTTGAAGAGCAAATTCAGCCGTGGTAGAATTAGAACTTGGAACACTGCCTTATATAATAATGATGGACGACAAGTCTGTTATGTGTGGAACACAGTGATTTTACTTAGCTTGACATATCAAGAAAATTGCCACATCTCACAGCCCCATTTCATTTCCTCAGTGTCTGAAGATCCCTTCTCTCCCACGTTTTGTTTGTCTTTGTAACGATAGTTGATTGTCAAATGTGCATTTTACTAAATTTTGCCCCCAGGTATCAAGATGACATTTGGCAAGATATGGGAAAATGCAGGATTTGACAGGTACCTATTTCATTGACCCTAGAAAGATGTAAGGTAATGGTTTCAGATTTTGTGGGAAGGGATGTTGATTAACTAATTTATTGACCCCAAAAGGAAAAGTAAAGTCAACTCTGTGCAAGGCCTCTCCTTACTTTAAAAATGCTCCTTTGGTTTTGGCCTGCTTTACAATGACTGGCCATGCCAAAAAAAAAAAGCGAACACTCAAATGAAATTCAATGCTGGGACATATGGTGCACATCAATGCCACATCTGTACAAAAGAGTGTAAGGTACTTAAAATCTTGTTGTAGCCACATACATTATCACACTGTGTTTGATCCTCATCAGCATTGTTGTAATGTCCATCCATGCTTACAGGATTCTCAAAGGCAGATTTTCTTCAGCTTGGTGCTCTTTCTGTCACCAACCTTCATTAAATATCTTCCTCCTTGTATAGAAGATTACAAACAAATATTACTGTTTGGAGAAGATGGTTATCTAAGGTTACCACATGGAGTGAACCTAAAACCATGCAGCCATATATATGTGTGCACATGTGCACAAACATGTAAACATATGCATGTTTGTATGTGTGAGTGTATATGTGTGGGTGCATGTTGGGTGTTGAGTTACAAATGAGAGAAGAAACTGAGTCAATATAGATAGTAGAGTTTATTCATGGATTCCAAGCTGGGATTTCACTTCGTCACGTTTTTCATTTCCGTTCTTCACTGCGAAGAAAATAATGTGAAGAATAAAAAATGGAAAACTCAGAGTAGCGACATTGTGAAGCTTCAAATAAACAAATATATATATATATTAAGCAGTGCAGTCATTTGAACAGACTTACTCTGTAACCACAAAAGAGCAAACATTAACAATTTCTCCTCCAACATTTAATGATTAACATAACTCTCATCCAACACTTTCTACATACTTACATCCAACATGTACTCCAAACAGATCTTTGTCTTTACTTTTCACAGTCATACAACACTTACTTTCTACATACTCACATCCAACATGTACTCCAGTGCTTTGTCTTATTTACTTTTTACAGGAAAACTCGGAAAGTTTATCAACAGAAAATTTTGAGACAAAATGGTTTTCTTGGATTGAAAACATGGGCTCATGTTCTTAAATGTTGACCAGGGGCAAACCATTCCTGGTGAGGAATTACTTGAGGCAACGTTTTATTGTCTCCTGATGTCATATTCAAACATGCAGCTGCTTTAAAGTCTTGAAACTAGTTCCTACAGCAAGATTCCAAGACACATACAGATTTAAGCAGCATCTCTCAACTTTAGGTCTTCAGGATTCTGAGAGAATGGGGACAACTGACATTCTTACAAGACTTTCTAATCTGTTAGAAAAACATTACTTTCAATATTATAATTACAATATGTTTTTGCTAGGATGTAATGGGTTGGATGGTTATGCAGATTTTGACATTTGCATAGATTTTTTCCAGTTGAATGTCCTTCATATTGAAGACTAATTATCCTTCAAATCTTATCAGTCAAACACAATTGCCTCACAGCCATGGAACCAGTTTCCAGGAGAATCTATGGTCTTTATTTTCCAGAAAATACTTTTACAAAATATTCAACCAGTTATTTAGAAAGTCATTAATATAAAATCTGAAATACTTGATTTTGAAATGTTTTAATAATTTAGAATTTTTCCATAAGGTATAAACTAGAAATATTTAAATTTCAGTGAAGAGTACCAGGGAAACAGGATCACTTGAGCCATGTCTGAATGATATTCATCATAATCAACCCTGTACTGCACACCATCAGTAGAGAATTTGCAGCTGCAAAACAAAAACAGAAACAAAAAACCCTTCAATTAGTCTCTCCACATCCATTATAAAACATTTCTACAAAAGAAAAAATATCAATTCATAATTTGTTATGTCTGGGGAGAGTCATTTTCTTTTAGTGCCTTATTATATAACACACTCACCAGTAAAATTTGCACTTTATTTTAAACTTTTTACTAAAACTTTTGTTGCATTCTGTAACCTTTTCAATAGATGTGACTGTCTGTTTAATCAAACTACATTCCTTTTGTAATCCATAATTTGTTGTAGATTTTGGTGGGTTTTAGGTGATCTCTCACATAGAATAAATTCTCAAGAAGTATATAATCTTTCAAGAGATTACCATGTTTGTATAAACTAAAATCTTTACCTAAATTCTGAAATGGATTACAACAAGCCTTTAAAAGTTATGCCCATCCTCATTTTTAAAGTTATCTGAAATGGATGTTATATTTTACAATGGAACACAATCAGCCCATTGTTATTCACATAAACTCAGACAAGAAGAATTCATATACCTTAGAATTCAACACAAAAGCAGGAGTAAGTTTTGAACTCATGACCACTTAGTATCACAGTTGTTATATTATCACTTACAATATTTGTAGGGTTACAACTATTTTTTTTTACCTAAAAATTGTGCACAGACAATCAAAATAATATTTCTAAATATTCCTTTTGTTTCAATGTTGACATGTGAAGGAACAGTGGTTAACTAGCTTGACACTGTTCACCACTTCAACACTTCTGATTATAGCAAATAACTCACTTCTGGACCACTTTTAACTGCAATTCTGTATAACTTTTAACATTTAGCCCCTGCGTGGAATGTGGCTCACTACCATGACTACCACTAATCCTAACTGAGATTCAATAAAAAATTTAGTGGTCACTTACCGTCACTGGAGCCAGTTGATGCTAAAATTAAAAAAAAAAAAAAAACATATATCAAATTAACAAAATGCAGTTCAGTTACATATTTTATCCAGTCATTTCAATAGAGAACTATAGCTAAGGTGTATCATATACATAGACTACACTAGGTTTGAAGTCCATGCATTCATCTGACAAGGATTTTTTTCCAAATTGATGGAATATTTTCATATATATGTGTGTCTATGTATATACATATATATATCATTGTTTAACGTCAATTTTTTCCAAACTGGCATGGGTTGGACGGTTTGACTGCAGTCTGGTCTGGTAATGTTTCTACAGTTTAATGCCAACTGCTCTGGGTGCTTTTTTATGTGCCACCGGCAAAGGAACCAGTCCAGGGACACCAGCATCAGCCACGTTCCGATGGCACTTTTATGTGCTACTGGCATGAAGGCCAGTAGGCTGGAGTGGCCTTCAATCATGTTCAGGTGGTGCTTTTTACATGCCACTGACATAGGAGCCAGTCAGGAGGCACTAGCCTTTGCTACAGTTTTTGTTTTGATTTTACTTGACTCAACAGGTCTTCTCAAATATTTATTGCTGGCACATCAAGGATACTAACTAGTTGGGCATGCAACTGTGGCATCAGCCATGGCCGTGATCTCACTTCAGTTAAGCTTTTGTAGTCACAGCGTATCTCCAAAGGCTTCGGTCTCCTAGGAGCACCCTGAAATTTGTCCAGGCTACTGTTATTCTAGCCACTATGGTTTCAAAGCATCTACATCCACCACAGACTTGGTCGTCTAGGTAGTAGAAGTTTTCAACTACTTCTAGTTTTTGCCTCTGGCATGTGATGGAATCTGTGTTCTGTACATCTTCAGGGTTTATTTTTGCACACACAAAAACTATCTTCTCAGTGAACCTTCATTTGATATTGCTGCTCCTTTTATATATCCATACTTTACACCAGGTACATTGTATGGAGTTTCTACTCATGCCTTTTCTACACTCAGACTGATTTTTGCTAGTTTAACCCTAAAGCCCTTTGATTCTAGACCTTGCCTCCATTTCCCGACAGACCTGCATTTTCTTCTTTTCTGATTTTGAAATTTAAACCAGTAATTTCGCACGATGTTTGAAATATTTTTCTTGCTGGTTCAAATAGCAGTGCATTCAGCTTTGATTTTCAATGCCAGGACCACAGCTTCTCCCCTTTGTTAAGGCTAAACCTCAGTAAATAAAAAAAAAATTATTGTATAAAAATATTTTTAATAAATTAGAAAAGTACAGTTCTTGAGAGTTGTACGAGTTGAGCAACAGAAAAATTTTCATCAGTTGACATATTCACATCTTGTTTGCACAAATATTTAAACTTTAACACATCACTCAATAAGTCTTAGGATCGACTAATTAAACAACTTTTTGGCAAAATTTGACTTTAGTCATTAACAATCCCCTTCTAGGGTGATTCACTGATTGTAGCGCTTCTCTAACAATTCTATACACTTTTCATTTTTTGTAGAACGATTTGATTTCGTCCTCAAAATACACCTCTGTTTCAAATATCACTTCTTCATTGGAGCAAAATCTCTTTACTTGGACCATTCTTTTGAGGTCTGCAAGCCGCCAGTAGTTACTGGGGGCTAGATCTGGAGAATATGGTGGGTGCAGAAGTAATTCAAAGTACAATTCATGTAGTTTTGCTATGTTTGCAATCGACTTGTGACATGGTAAAAGCACCTTTTTTCTTCATTTGTCCATTTTTTTGGCAATTTCTTCCTTTGAATGCATCAATGCCATGTAATATTCACTATTGATAGTTCTTCCTTCCTCAAGGTAATCAATGAACAAAAAAATATCTTGCACATCCCAAAATACAGAGGCCAAAACCTTGCCTGCTGATGTTTGGTCAATTTGGACAGCTTTCACCTGCTGCTTTCCACTCAGCTGACTGCCAGTTTGACTCCAGAGTGAAGTGGTGGATCTGAAGCAAAAACTCCTTCATTTGTTGCATTGAGACAGTTGCAAACAACACTGAATTGTCGACATATTTTTGTTTTTGATTGACTGAGGACAAGCGGCAGCCACATTGAACACAGCTTTCACTTCGACAAATGTTCATACAAAATGGTGAATACGCTGCCTTCTGATATCTTCAACTCCTTTACTATCTCTTAGCCATTGTTTCCAATGGAGCAGAGTGCGAATAACAATTACCAAGCCATTTCTTTGCTTGAACAGTATTTTCTTCATCAGGAAGCAATCCTTTAACACATGAAATTCAGATTTGTCCATTGTTGTAAAAATTTTCACAACTAGCTCCATGAAATCATATGGATTTGTTATCAGTGGTGCCATCTATATGCAAGGCCCAGGACATATTGAGTGATGTGTTATGGTTTCCATGCTGGCATGGGTTGGACGAGTCATTATGGTTTCAACCATTTCTTATTAATAGCAACTGCTCCTAATCAGCTGATGCTCATGCTGTTTGGTTTGGATACTCTTCTTATTACCATTCACTTTTACAAGGTCTACTGGTTGTGTTTTGTGGCACCAATATTTTATATGTTAAAGGGACCTCATGATATTCACTGATAAAGTTATAATCATAAATAGGAATTTGTTATTCCTTAAACTTCAAGAAACATTGCTGCATGTAATTAGGGGACCTGATGTAACAGCTAATGAGCTCTACATCTGACAATAGCTAGGTTGTAACTTTGAGGTTCCAGGTGGGTGCTGGTGTCTAGGGGGACAGTAGAGAAAAAGGTGACATTGAGAAAGGCAGTGGATTGGAGAGGGACATGAATTTTTTTAATAATATTGTTTATACAAATTATATAATATATTAATTATCAAATAATATATTATAAATTAGTAAAATACTAAAATACTAAATTTTCATTTATACTTAAAAATAGGGGGAGGGCGCTGAGGGTATTGTGTGGCCCCAAAAGTTTGAAAATGTTTTAGACAAAAAGACAACTTACTGGTTTCATCATTAATAGTTGTTGCCTCTGAAATAAATAAGACAAATTTGCATTTTTATATTGTTACGAATTTATAAGAATATGTTAACATACAAACACTGACAGACATGTGCAAACAGATACTACACATGCACACACACAAATGAACCACTACATACAGGGGAAGAGACAGCATCTGGTCACAGAGCTCAAGTTAATTACCTATGCTCACAAATTGTTTCATTCAGCCCAAACTCTGTTGGGTTGACACTTCACTACATCAGTGGTAATGTCTAATCGATAATGAAGCAGTCTCAGCATTTACATCCTGACCCACCCATGCAATATTTTGACCAAATGACCTCTGTGTCATGAGTTAAATCAAGCCCAGTTTCAGCTTCTTTCTAATGGAAGATGGCTTCTTGTTCAGATGAAACCTCAAAAGTATGCAGTTACTTCAGACAAATTAAAGAAATGCTTATAGGCAGGAATCTTCCTGTCATCCCCACCTCGCCCACTATCCCACTACCACCACCAACAACTACACATATACCACGGACTGGAAGTAGATCCTTAGTGGATACCTATTTGTACACTAAATCTCAAATTTAACGTTCTAAGTAACCCCCATCCCCACCCTTACTGGCAGCATGGGTTGGATGGTTTCACTGAGGTATGGAGAGCAAATGGCCGTACCAGGCTTGGCATTAATACCTCCTACCATTAAACGCAATGGATTTCTTTTAACGATTCATTTGTCTTGTTGGTTGAATCAATTCTTCATGTCTGTGTCTGATGATTCCATAGACAAACCTTACTTTTGAAATTAATCTAAAACAGGTTCCATCCCATTCATTTCACTCCTAAAATATGGTCAAACTGAACACAGTGGCCTTAGATATCGCTGAGAGGGTTTCTACATGTGACTTGTAGTTGTAAAATCAACATTCATTTGGCATGCTATAGCCAATACCTTCTCACAATCCCTACGTACTACCAAACAAATTAATACAATTGGTCAGATATTAACTCGTACAACACATCTGCTACTTGACTAACCGCCATCAATCCTACTTTGCTGGTTCCATTAAACCAATTCTATTTCTCAACTTCAAAGTGTGTCTTTCAACGACCTCACTTTATAGTTGAAGCATTATTAGGATTCCCTTGACTAGAAACGCTTGATTTTTCTTCTTCTCCATTGTCTTCCTCATCTGACAACCTTAAGCATTGCATCCTCCCTCCCCAACAACTGGAATTCTTTCAGTGATTTGCAGTAGAAGTAGCTGTCCTAATCAACCACCATAAGGCCATTCCACATAGCTTCACAGACTCTTTCCAACCCAACTTAAAGTTACAGAGGTGAGTTAATAATAAGACATGCGAGTATGAAGTCCATTGCATCACAATTTCAACAGCTTTATTCTCTTCTGCTAAATTTCCACTAACGGTTTATTTGTCCTGCAGCCATCACTAGTAAAATAACTCTTGTCCATTGTTAACCCTTTAGTGTTTAAACAGGCCATATCTGACCAAATTATTGTTTTATGTTCAAACTGGCCAGATCTGGCCTCTCACACCTACCTTGTAATGTCCTCTTTCAAGGAAACAACCATATATTTTATATCTCAAAGTTACAAGATAATGTGAGATTAATGCAAAACAATGTGAATAAAAAATACAATTGACAAAATAATATGAATGCTAAGCCAAATCAATCCAATTCTTATCTATGCCAGTATTACACATGATACACCTCTTAGTCTCACTCCTTCAGTCAACTTTTTCAAGGATTTTCTTTCAAGCCTCTTGTTAATTTATCAACCCCAAACCTTCAAATGCTTACCAACACCACCAGTAGGGTCTCCAGGAACATCTGGATCATCTTCAGTATCCGCAGTATCACCACCACCACCGCCACCACCATCATCACCGCCACCAGCTGCAGCATCGCCGCCACCGCCAGCAGGAGCGCCAGTAGTGCCACCACCACCACCACCACCAGCAGGAGCAGTGTCTACGTTTTAAAAAAATAAGTATGAAACATTGCCATTTAAGTATTTATTATTATTATTATTATTATATACACACACACACACACAAATACATGGTAAGTGGAGAATAAAAACCACGAAACGTGATGCTGTCAATTCTATTTTCTGTTCTTAGTATTCTGATATTTTAGGATAAAAATTCCCTTCAAAGTAGCATAAAAAGTTGATCTGTCTTCTGATAGAAAATTGTTTCTTCTATCAGTCTGTGTATGGAGGGGGTGCACGGTGGAGAAGAGAGAAAGCAATGTAGCATATTGAAGTAGTGAATGAGAGAGTGTACGAATATATACATATATGTATGCACACATCCTTGTATATATGGGTACAGGACATCACAAACTGTAAACAAGAAATGTAAAAACAGGTAATAAGCGAAAGAAAAAATGGAAACAGGACAAATTTACATATAGAACAACCTTTCATCCCTTGTTGACTGTCCATTTGCTTCCACATTTTGAGCATTCAAGCAACAAGATGAGATTACAAAGGAAAGCTGCTCTCATAAAACCGAAAATTAGTCAGTATTTATGGAGGTTTGAAGTACATACACACAGCATTTAAACTGTTTGAAAACAAAGGACACATACTTTGTATATAAACATATGTAAACAAATGAGTGTGTGTGAGTGGTGATTTTTGGTGCTTGCAACTGAACCTGCAATTTGAAAGAAATTTAAGCTGTATAATGCAAGCAACATACCT
>JACXVO010036542.1:206762-223390 GCA_015501135.1 Hapalochlaena maculosa
CTAATGAGAAACAGAGATCAAAACTATTGCCTCTTTATTATCAGATTTCCAGCTTTCTCTTTAGAATTGCTCTAAAAGTTACGTGTTACTAAAGGAAAATTGATAAAGAATAAACATTTCCAATATATTTTGGAAATTATGACATAAATAAAAATCTATCTTGAATTTCTCAAAGACATTCAGGAATGTGATTAGTAAGGAATGGCTTACTAATTGTTATGTCATCAGTTTTGGTATCCAATTACTAATATAGATATCTATATTTGGGAAAACAGTTCTTGTGGTTAAGAAACTTCCCCACAAACCACTAAATGTATAGTTTCAGATTCACTTCCAATATGTAGTACTTTGGGTAGGTGTCTTCTACGATAGGCCTCGGTTGACCAAAGTTTTGTGAGTGGATTTGATGGGTGGAAGCTGAAAGTATCCCATCATATAAGTGTATGAGTGCATACACTTATGTTCAACATCATCTAATGGTTGTAAATGAGAGTCACCTTTACACAAGCTATATAGGTCCATTTTCAGTATACTGTGAAGCATGTAAATCTACGAAGAAATCCGTATGTTGCTTGGAAACAGGTGAGGGTTAGCAATAGGAAAGGCATCTGGCCACTGAAAACTAGTGTCAACAAATACCATCAGATCTATGTAGGCATGGAAAAATAAATATTAAAATGAAGACGATGATTTCTGTTTAAACATACTGCCTCTGCTCCAATTAGTTTTCAAAATAAGAATTTAGTAAATTAACTTTAACATAAATTAGCATGGAATTCCAATGGAAGATAACAATTTATATAATTTTATAACAGGTAATTTGTATCATGGAACTTGGGATGGCCTCAAGTAAGAATGGTATCAAAAACCAAATCTACTGAAACTGATAAGTGGATACAATTTACATGTGCATAATTGATATATTGCATTGACTTGCAGCGCCGAGTTGGAATTTTTACACAGACAACCCAGGTAAGTTGAAATATCTAGAGGGAAAGGCAATCCTTGATGCTTAGTTCATTCACAACAGTCTAAGCTTGACAACAACTTCCAGTAATGACAGCAGATAGAAAGGAAAACAACCTTAGAAAATAGCATTTGTATCATTGTTAGAACATCAATAGTCAATCAGCTCTTTGGAAAATAGAATGAAGTTCAAATTTCTTTTGCAGGTAACTACCACAGCAAATGGCTAACCATATATTTCTCATTTAAATTTGGATTCTATGTACACAGTGTTAGCTCATGGTTGCTAGTAATTCAAAAGTAACAGTGACACAATGTACTATACACAATAACAGTTACACACAAAGATGGATAGAGAGATAGATGAATAGGTAAACAGACAGATAAAAAGAGAGGTGGGGTGGTGCACCAGTGTGGTTGAACAGTTAAACAGTTTACTTTCCAACTGCATGGCTTTTGGTTCAGTTCCACTGCATGGGCACTTTGGACTTATGAGAGGATTTGGCAAACGGAAACTGAAAGAAGCCCAACATGTGACCACTTTTTGATGTTGTACAATAGTTGTAAACCAGCATCAGTGGTATCCTTCATTTCCAATCTTTCAGCCATGGCCAAATATTGCTTTGCCTGAATACAAGTGTGAGCTGGAGACTGGCCATATAAAACCCGTCTCAAAGAATTCCATCTGACTCCTGCAAGTATGGAAAAACGAACATTAATCATTTTGATGCCAACCTGTCCCTGGTCCTGTAGTACAAATGTCTAGTCTTCATAAGCTACCAAATCTTAGTCACAATTTATGTCCTTAACAGTAGCTTAATAATAACAAAGTTATTTTACTAAATTCTTTGTTATATCTAAAATAATTGAAATAAACACAGAACACCTCAACAGAAATGTGGTAACAAAAGGGTTAAAGTGATAATAATGATGATTGTGCTGATGATGTAAAATAACAATCATATGAGAGCTTAGTTACTGGCTATCCCTGCCACTAAAAATAAAACCCTGACTAAACCATGTGACAATTTTTAGTTTAGCACTGCTCCACCAAATAGGGTTAAGCAGGCTTATTTGCCTTGCTCAGTATATAATCTAATACCCTTAGGATATCATATATCAACCAAAGAGTCAACATGTATTTTCTCAGCAATTCACTTTGGCACCCTATTTATTAAATCAAATTTTTTTAACAATGAACCAACAGATATGTAATAAAAATCTGTGAATAAATCTACTAAAAGCTGGAGTATTTTGTTGAACAGAAATCACAAGATAGAAAAGAAAAAGTGTGTGTGTATATATATATATATATATATATATATACAAAAGTTTAGAAATAAATGTTGGAACTAGTAGCAGAGTTATACAATGTTATCAGCATAATAAAAAAAACATCTACAAATAGTAGACAGAGACCACCACTAGTTGCAGATCAAAGGGGTAACGATTTCAGAAATCAATACATTAAGAATAATACCTGAATAACTGGAATAAAAGTGAAATCAAATTTATGCTACAAATTTTGTTATATAAATATATAAAGATTAAAAACATTAAATTGCATAGGTAAAAATACTAAAATTTCTTGAAAAGTATATTTGTATATACTTTTACAGATGCAATTATAGCATATGTTATTAAATGAGTCTGATAACTAGGCATCACTCAGTTATCATTGGATAAATTGAAGAACTGTTGCTTGCCATACTACAATTGTAGCAAATTAATTTCTTCAATACATTAATTAAGTGCAACAACATCTGCATGCTAAAAGATAAGTTAAATAAAGATTTTATGGTTTTCTGTTCATTTTCTTACATTTTTAGTTGCAATCCTGCTAGTACCTCCCCCACCAACCAACACACACACACACACACCTTTTCAATAAAATCAAAAATATCTCCAAACACAATGTTGAAACATAACACAAACCAATTTTGTAGTTTCTGTTCAAAGTCCTGACAATACTTCAGAAGAAAGAAAAGAAAGCTAAACTTTTAACAGTGATATGCAGGAAGTAATTGAGATATTTATCTCTGCACTGGCTCAAAACAGTTGCAAATGAACTTCACAATTGTGAAGTAGTTACAGCTACAAAGGTTAAGGAAATTTTTCAGTGCAATACTAGCGGCAGCCTATAAAAGTGAAATTTCCACGAGATCTTTCATGCATAACTTCTCAACAGACAAAATGAAGCGAACTGAAAAAAATAGTAAAACAGTTCTGAAATAATTTATCCTTCTTGAATAATTCTTAATTTATACTGAATACTTTTTCATAGAAGAGAATTGAAACAAATGGCAAAAGTAAAAAAGATTTTTCACAGGCAGAAAACTTTTATCTGATAAGGAATCTTTAACAGAATTTTTTTTCCAGTTTTGTTTTGCACTAAAGAAACTCCAATACTGGTGCATTTCATTTATGGAGAATATGTTGTAATCTTAATTAAAACCCTCAGGTTTATTTACAATCAGATATTTTAGAGTAATAAGTGAATGAATGACCAAATAATAAACAGGAAATAACTAAATAATACAAGAACTATCTTCACCTTCATAATAATTGTATACTTCTTTTTGCTTCAATAACAAATTAATGATTAACGTGATATTGATTTTTAAAATAATGAGCTTTGAAACAGACTTTAACTGGCAATGTTAAGATAGATGCAGTAATGTATGTAATGAAGGATGTGTGATTAAACACACACAAAAAAATAATTAACAGACACCGAAAAAATATTAGCACAAAATACTCAAAGGGAACAGCTCTTGGGATAACATATCACTATTTATTTCTGATGAGAGATTTAAAAAAAATGATACTGCAAGATATGTTATATTTAGTTAACTCTCATGTTATAATATTTCAAAAATATGCTATTTTGATATTATATGTCCCATGTGATGTATAAATGAAAAGAATAGTTTCTATAAATTGTTTTTTTAAAACTTCATGGCAAACTAATTCTTTGAATCTGTTGTCTCTTTCAGAAATGATTCATAAAAACAAAATTAAAGAAATAAATTTAAAAATTAACCGTCATTCTAGAAATTTCTGGAGGACTTATTAGAATACAAAAGCTAAGATTTAAAAAAAAAATAACATTAACTAAGAAAATGTAATTCTAAAGTTATAAAATTCACAAAGCAATCATCTTACTGCAAAGCAGCAGTGCAAAAGAGCAACTGCTCTCACAAATACTTCCATTCAACAACTATTTCTGGTTTGTAATACACTGACGAGCAACATTAAAAGGATACAGGAAATAGAAAAATGAAGAAAATCTATTATCATCATCATCATCATTAAGGCAGCAAGCTGGCAGAATTGTTAGCAAACTAGGCAAAATGTTAAGAGGCATTTCATCTGTCTTTCAATTCTGAGTTCAATTTTGCTTTTCATCCTTTCGGGGGTTGATAAACTAACTATCAGTGAATGTTATCAACTCGCCCCCTTCTCCAAAATTTCAGAGCCTTGTGCTTATCATAGAAAGTATTATTATTATTATTATTATTAATAATAATAATAATCACAGAAGTTCAAACAAATTTTTGGAAGAAATTTATTTTTAATTTACTTTATTTCTAATTTACATGACCACAGCTCATGAGCTTGACAGATACTTATTTCATCAACCTCGAAAAAAGTTGAGTGGCAAAGCTGACCTTGGTGAAAATAGTGATAACAATGGTTCGAGTTTTTTAGCACAAGGACTGCAGTTTTAAGAGGAAAGAGTTAGTTGATATTGACCCAGGGACTGGTGTTTTTTTTATCAATACTGAGGGAAGAGAAACTGAGTTGATCTTAGAGAAGGAGTTTTGAACTCAGAATGTAAAGGGATGGAATAAATGATGAAAAATTACTTTATTCTTTTCCTCTTAACTTTTCTGAAAACCATCTATTTTCTAAAGAAATGACATACACAGTTAAAAAAAAAATCAATCCAAATAATACTATAGTTTATACAAAACTATTACACATACACATACGTGCAATATATCACACACAGATACACACATTGAACCGTTCTCTTTTTCCCCAAATACTTTTATGTCCAGCTAAATTATATACATTCGCATTGATATACCATTTGCACAACTGTAGTTTTAATTGCTGTGACTGAAACAGCATAAGAATTACAAATACAGATCAAACCAAACACCGTGAGGAAACCAAGACAACATTAGTACATTGAATCCAACAATCTTCTTCAAATTTTATATAAGACGTTAGTATTACATTCTGATATCACTTGCTGTTAAAAGACAAAGCAATCTAGGGCAATATCTCAGAATAAAATACGTGTAGTCTATTCCATGACAAAGTAAAGATGATCTGTTAGCAATCTCTGTTATTGGTAATATGTTTCGTTACTATATTTCTGTTGACATACATTACATCTATTACAATTTATTTCGAAAATAATGAACAATTTATCAAAATAACTGCCATTATTAAGCAAGTGCGTAGAACAGGAATTAGCATAGAATTTTTTATGGAAGATTTTTTATTGCATTAAAACAGGAAGTTTATATGGTATATATTTCTGTATTGCCCACAAGAGGCAAAACATAGAGAGAACAGACATGAACAGACAAGGAGGTGGTGGGGAACCAGTCAATTAGATTGACCCAGTACACAACTGGTACTTAATTTAGCCACCCTGAAAGGATGACAAAGTCGACCTCAGCAGAATTTGAATTCAGATCATAAAGACATTAAATACTGCTACGCATTTCGCCTGGCATGCTAGCAATTCTACCAACGAAGTCTTACAACGATTCTTATCAAAAGAATGAAATATATTTCTATTCTTAGTTTACTGGAAGCGTTTAACTAATTTATGTGGCTAGGTCTTATTCTTCCTTTACGCTTTTCATTCATTTGACTGTGGCCATGCTGGAACACCACCTTCAGTCAAACAAACTGAGCCCAGAACTTGTTCTTTGTAAGCCCAGTACTTATTTTATCGATCTCTTTTGCCAAAATGCTAAGTGAAGTGGATGCAAACACACCAGCATCAGCTGTCAAGTGATGGGGGTGGGGGTGACAAAAAATAAAAACGCACAACACACATACATATGTGTATATATATATAACAGGCTTCTTCCAGTTTCCGTCTACCAGATCCACTCACAAGGCTTTGGTCGGCCCATGGCTATAGTAGAAGACACTTGCCTAAGGTGCTATGCAGTGGGATTGAACATGGAACCATGTGGTTGGTGAGCAAGCTACTTACCACACAGCCACTCTTACACCTACTAATTTTATTTCTTTAATCTTAAAATAATTAAAATTTGCTTAAACCTTTAGCATTCAGATTATACTGCTAAACGCAATGCTTATTTATTCACATTGTTTTGAATTAATCATAGATTCTGATGATCTAGCAGTTTAGTTTTAGAATGACATTGCAGACTAAGTGCGAGGTATTAGATTTGACCAGTTTGAACACAAGGCAGTGATATTTCGTCTGTTCGATACATTCTGAGTTCAAATTCCACCAAGGTTGACTTAGCCTTTCATCCTTTCGGGGTCGATAATTAAGTACCAGTCGTGTACTGGTACTTGTTGATCTAATTGACTAGTCCGGCCAAATTGTCTGTCCTTGTTTGTTCCCTCTATGTTAGCCCCTTGTGGGCAATAAAGAAATAAGAATATTTTGGCTAGATATGGTCAGTTTACATGATGAGGTAAGTTAGCATAAGAAGGTAAGTTAAGGTAAGTTAGTATAAGAAGAAAAAAATATTTTATTTTATGTAATATTTGAAAAACTTTCATTTACTGATTTTTTAAAACCCAGTTATTATTCTATTGACTGGTTTTGATGAAGCAATCAATACATGTTGGGATTTCTCACTTTATTTGTTTCAGCCCGAAAGCAGTGGCCGTGCTGGTTGCCAAATGATGGCAGGGATCAAATGCAAAGACAGACACACACACACACACGACAGGCATCTTTCAGTTTCCATCGACCAAACCCACTCACTAGGCTTTGGTAAGTCTGGGACTAAAGTAGAAGATACTTGCCTAAGGTATCATGCAATGAGATTGAACCCAAGGCAACATCGCAGGGAAGTAAGAATCTTACAACACAACCACATCTATTTACTCACTTATCTATTTATTTTGCTAAGTAGGAAATTTTTCATTTTAAGGTTTGAAAACGAACCGTTTTAATTAAATGAAAACTGAAAATTAATCTCATATACTGTTTATAAGAATGTAAATTTGTCGAAAAAAGAATTCACTTGTATCTTAGGCTCTTTATTCCACTGATTAACCAAGAAACCCAATAATCTTTAAAGAGACTCAATCTAATTGCTGGAGTTAAACTAATGAAATAAACTGATGCAAACAAGGAGTTAAAACGATTTAAAACTGCTTGTATTCACAAAATTCACATCAGTTGAATAACAAAAGAGAAAAACAGTTTACATGAAAAGAAAAAAAAACACTTAAAATTTTAATTTAATTACTTTTAACAATCACAGGAAGACATAAAACTATTTCTAACACGGATGGGAGTTTCACAACATAGAAATGGAGTATTTTTGTAAAACATATGGAGTTTAACATGTTTTTCACTTTATGTAATTATGATTTTAATCTTTAACTTATTATCACTTACTGAAGATCACTACATAGAGGGAAGAAATTTCTGTAGCGTGTGAGTATATGTTTAAGCATAGGCTTGGCAGTGTGGTAAGCAACTTGCTTCCCAACTAAATGGTCCAATTCAGTCCGACAGCATGGCACTTTCTACTATACTTTTGTGAGTGGACTTGGTAGATTGTGGCTGAGCCCATTAAGTGTGTGCGTGCGTGTATATAAATGTGCGTGGATGCATATGCCTATATTTGCCCTCCCACCATTGCTTGACAACTGATGCTGGAGCATTTATGTCCTTTAACTTAGCAGTTCAACAAAGACCCTAATAGAAAAATTACTAGGCTTACAAAGAAGTGTGAGGGTCGATTTAATTGACTGGAAGTGGTGCTCCAGCATGGCTACAGTCAAATGACTGAAATAAGTAAAAATAAAGAACATTATATATATATATATATATGAGTGGCTGTGTGGTAAGTAGCTTGCTTACAAACTACATAGGTCTGGGTTCAGTCCCACTGTGTGGCACCTTTCCTACTATAGCCTCAAACTGACCAAAGCTTTGTGAGTGGATTTGGCAGGTGGAAACTAGAAGCCCACTGTGTACACACACACACACACACACACACACACACACACACACACACACAGTTTATATCTTTAATCGTTTTTGATTTTGTTGACTACAGAGTATTGTAGGGTATGTTGGGCAGCATCTATGAAAAAAAAGTACTAAGACACAATTCACTCTGCAAGAAATTTACAAATTAACATATTGTGCTGCTGGGAATTCACACCAGAAGCTCCAATATGAGCATTTCAGAGTGTTGGGGTGTCAATCTGAGGACACTGCAGAAAATTTGGAAAGAGTTGGGGGAGTTTAATGATTACAAAGATAAACTCACTCACAGAATTCTGATAGGAACAGAACTCCTGAAATTGTTGGTGAGATCCAGGCCATGATAGAGAACGATCTCACCAAGTCAATCAGATCTGTCACCAGGGTTCGAGTTCTCTATCAAGCAAGTAGTACATGAAGACATTCAGCATTCCTCATACAATATGAGGAAAGGTTAATTTTTTATCTCAAGCCAGGAAGAACAAGAAAATAGACCATGCCAGAACACTTTCGAACAAACTACCATATGACCAAAGGACATCTCAGTTATAGCATAAAAGGGTTTAATAGATGTAAGAAATATATTGAATACCAATAGAAATGTTCAAGAAGTTAGCATTCTTATCTAACAATGATAACTTTCTTAATTTACAAGTTTATATATTCTTTGATTGTCATTTTTCTTGTTTTATCAAAATTAAGCAATAAGGTAGGGTAAGACGTATTGAGGAAGAAGAAAAGTGGAGAAAAAAAGCCATTTGTGACTAGTTTTATAAACAGATGGTTCTCAACCAAGGTCCATACAAATCTCAAGGTTCCACATAAGATTTTGTTGTTAAAATCTTTGTATAATAAAAGCAGTAATACTTCTACAATACACAAAATATAATAGGATTTTTAAAATATTAATTAGTTATAAGAGCCCTGAATGAAATAGAAATCAACACAGGGCATACATAAAAAAATGATTGAGAACAATTTTCTGAAGATAATGATGAAATTTGGTAAAATAGCTCAGAAAGCCACAAGTAGGAAAATGGTAACTAAGTGATTCTAATAAAAGATCATACAGTCATCAAATTGTGTAAATATCAAAGAAATCCATATGTACCTGAAGAGCTTAAAATCATGAACGAAGAGATGGAATATAATAATTTAATACACACTTTTACCTTTTTAGTAAATTGAGTAAATCCTACAGCCATAAACATTAAATCCCAGTCAAGATTGGATGCCATTCTTCTGATTTGAGAAGTTTCAGACTAAAACTTCAATGCAAAACTGACAAGTCAGCCCTATAAAATAAACTAACTAGTTTCCAACTTCTGTAATAGATACTGTCAGCAATTCTAACAGGTTGTCTTTATGAACAAAACTTATTCTTGATTTTTATTATTTTTTTTTTGTCTCTTTCATTACACTTTCTAGATCATTTGTAAGCTGAAAAGTTTTCCCTTGCAACAACAAATAGCTAATTAGGTCACCAACTCTTAAACAACAAGGAAAGATAAGGTTTCACTAAATGATAGTTTCTTGAAAAAAAAAAATCAGGCTAATAAAAATTAGTATGAAGATGACAGTTGGAAATACTTATTTCAAAGACATAAAAGGGGACTATAATCATACTGATTTGTAGCACAAGGCCGGAAATATAATTGGTTTTTCTTTTTTCTTTTTTGTAGGTGGTGGTGGGAGAATAGGTTATTATATTAATACAGGTGCTTATTACAACAACTCAAAAATGATAACAAGCAAACTGACCTCAACAGAATTTGAACTCAGAATGTAAAGGAATGTTAAATACTGTAAAGCATTTTTTTTTCCAGCTAATCCTACCAATTTCCCAGTTTGAATATTTACTTAAGAAAACGGATATGTAAATTTTACTTGAGAATAATATTTGAAATTTTTAAAAGTGTCTTGTAAAAGTCAGTTCCTGAAAACTGAAGAGACAACATGTCCATAGATCAGAACTCTTGTGTCTCCATTTGTAATCGAATGCCAGTTACCTGAGTGGGCTTCTCTGGCTGCTGTCCACAATGTAAGTAATAACCCTTTAAATACCTAGGTACTGAAGACTACTTTGGTTCTAAAACAAACTTCATATTTAGAGTGAGCTAAACTTCGATTAAAATGTTTTGTTCATTTATGTTCCAAATACTAACTCAGTAATGAAAAAATTATTTTGGTAAATTATTTAATATTTTTAAAATTGATTGCAACAAAGGGAGTGTATTTGTTTAGAAATAGGCTAACAAAAGGATTAATAGAATAAACTGATGCACTCAATAGAGCAGAGTCACACTCAAATATTGCATGGAGTAGAACAGCTTATGGATACTAGGATTTAAAATGCTAGTTGGAGATTAAGGTGTCTGAGATGGGTATTTTCTTTGTGCAAACCAGGTCAGCAGAATGGAATGGAAATAAAATTGATGGTGTTGATGTTCATGAGAATATGTCTGCTTTAACTATAAAAGGAACAGTTGAGAGATCTCTATGTCTGCTTTAGCAGTAGAAACCATGCCATAATATAATCATTTAATATACACAGTATACAAATGAGTTCCTAATATTTTCACACTTTAAATATACAATAAATTAGCAGATTTATTGTAAATTATCTCTCACAGATACTTATTTGTTGATCATACCAATAAACTATAAAATTTAGAAGGTTGGTAAGAAGTTCATTCACAATTTTGTGGTTCCCAGTTCTATACCATCTTAATTGTCTTCCAAATTATGACCCTGACAAGGGAAATTTGTGTTTGACAGAAAACAGACCAAAACCCATTGTGTGCATGTTGGGAAGGGACTGCCAATAAACTGGTACATTGAACAAAAGTACCTAATAGTATTTATTCCATATTATTTACTTCCCGAAGAAAAAAACATCTCATGAAGGACTAGGATCAATATAACTATCTAAAAACTGAGAAACTATTGCTCTCAATTAAATGACTGAAAAGAAGATACAGCCAAGTGTTCTTAATTGCATAAAAGGTAATTGCATTACTTTTCAAAGCATGGAAACATAACGCATCACATTTATGTGAATTTGACTGACTAAATACATACAGAAATAACATGCATTACAGTTAAGCCAATTCTTCATATTTATCAATTCTAAGTTAGAAACAAAATAGTCAAATAAAATTTAACATTTGATTTGATTTCATACGAGTACAGCGATTCTGGAAACTTCAGCTTTCATGATGAGTTTTAAGTGACAGCAGTCAATGGATCATATTTACAGACAGACTAGTGGCAAACAAGGCAAATGTATCTGAAGTCTTAGAATTTCAATGGATTGCAAGCTTTCTGAAGTTGAGATGCCAGTATAATTTCACCAGGTTTTTAAATTGTGTAATAAATTTCTTCAATAAAATAACTCTTCATCGTAAATAAAATTTGTAAAATCTCTTTTTTTAAACTTGTTTGTCTGTCAAGCAACAAATAGGTGCTTGTCTCTAATCAAACCAATAAATTTCTCATTAATGATAGCATAATTCTCATTGTAATTCAAAGTGTGTGACACAGATATTTGACCATGGTTGGCTAAAAGAAAAATATCAAAAGAATATCATGCTGATATACTTCTGTTATTCTTTTACATATTTCAGTCATTTCATCACAACCATGTTGGAGCATCATCTTGAAGGGTTTAATTGAACTGTGCTTTTTTAAAAAATTTTTATTAAAGTCTGACACTTGTTCTATCAATTTCTTTTGCCAAACTAATGCCTACAGGAATGCAAACAAACCAACACCAATTATCAGGTGATAGAGCAAACACAAAGACACACACATGCAAATCCTCATCATTTAGCATTCATTTTCCATGCTAGTATGGGTAAGACAGTTTAACTGGAATTAATAAGCTGGAGAGCTGCACCAAGCTTCAGTGTGATTTAGCTTGGTATCTATGGTTAGATGCCCTTATCAACACAAACCATTCTATAGAGTGTACTGGGTACCGCCTATGTATCACTAGCACATGTGCCTTTCAAATGTATCATACAGGCATTTTTAATCAGCACCACTTTTATCTCTTCCTTGCTCCACCCCAGTCACCCATCAACCTCTCTTAAAAACACTGAGTAACCATAATTAATCCCTCTACAGCAGAAAACCTCTTCTGTTCTGAACCCTTCTCTCTTACTTAAACCCTCATCTGATTGCATTAAGATGCAGTTCAAGGAATCCATAATCTTATAAGCTGTATGGTGACCTCATTAGTACTATAAAGCTATACCAAAGGACAAAAGTGGCAAAGCAACAGGACAGAACCCCAAACCACCTGGTTGCAAATTGAATTTCATAATCACACATCCATGCCAACTCCTTGAACAAGATGTACATAGCATGTGCACAATGCATATTGTAAAGTAAAAGAAACCGCTTCTTGCTTTATGATAGAATAATTCTTACATGTTTATTGTAGCCATAATGCCCTATTACTGGCACAAAGTTGAAATTCCATAATTTATCACAAACTATGCACATTAAATTAAAGGACCAAGAGTCTCAAATAAAGAAGCTATTAAAGAGAATAAATTTCACATACAAACTGACACATGCATACTTAAAAATTTAACATTTCTCTTCCAAAATTTCAATTCTCTCACCAATCTAAAACTTAGTGCGCGTGCGTGTGTGTGTGTTATGTATACACACACACACTACAACGTCTGGAAGACGAACATCTTCAAAGTAAATACAGACTTAACCTGTTGCCTAGTTTAAGACCACTACCTAGCTTTTAAGGTAAATTCAGTAGTGGCCAGTCTGTGCAAAGAACCAGGCAAGATATTCATTATAGAAGCTATGGAAATATAAGTGAGTACAATCATATTCAAAACATTTGTGTACACCCGGACACGGAAAAACCTTTTGTGGCAAAAACCAATGCTCATTTTAAAATACAGTAGGATGAGAGTTGAGGGACATTTAATCACTATTTCTAGCATGTAAAGACTCCATAATTTGGCTTGTAATAGTGGAAAAAGTGAAATTAATTAAACTTTCTATCAACAGAATAAAGGCATGTGCTGCTAGATTAAATTGCTACATTATAGTAGTTTAATTACACTGCAACAAGTCTTGAATCGATATCCTGCTGACTAAATTTTGCTTTTCATACTTCTGTTGTTGATAAATGAGTGGAAGGCATTAAGCTTCTTTTCAATACTTGGAATTTTCCTTCAATTTCTCTTAATAGCCAGAGAAATGACTTGAAGATATGTAAGTTCTGAAGAGAGAAGATTTATGATATGATAGCGAATGGTCAAGTGATATTGAGAGAGAGATTACATCAGGCAAGTGTTTCAACTCCAGATATTCTGATAATGGCTCGAGTTGGAGTTTCCCCTGTATCGGAACTGCATCATTTGCAGTCATCAAACACTTTTATATACTATAAATACTTTGATCACACTTTCCATTTCTTTCTCCTCGTCATTTATGTAAATCTCCACATAAATTGCTTTCTGTCCTTGTGATGTCCCCCACAGCTATATCCCTATCGCTGAGAAAAAGAAATTACTATCATTATCATAAGTTAATTGATTGAATCATTAAAAATGTCAAAAATAAAAACCAGTTTTTTTATTATTTGTTCTGGTTCTTAACATTCTATTTTCAACTCCTCCCGAGGTTAAATTTGTCTTCATCTTTCAGGGTAGATAACATGTACCAGCCTAGAATTAGGATTGAATCCCTCAAATGACAAACATTATCAAAAGAGAGTGAATATTTTACAGCAGTTTTTGACAAGAAACTGTAAATTTTATCTTGTCAGTGAGAGACTAACATTTATTATAAATGTATTTATTTAAAGTGAAAATAAGGAGATATTTTTGTGTTTTGCCTATTTGGTACACACATTCATGCAACCTTTTCCCACTATTAAAGGATAAATTAACTAATCTTTCTTTACAAATTAGCTAAAAAACGAGATGTTTGGTGTCTCAACACCATTTCAAAAACATTTTTTTTTACCAATGTTATTATTACTAGTAGTAATTGTAGCTAAAAAAGACTTTGATCAACCCAGGGCCGACAATAGAAAACATTACCTGAACTATCACACAATGAGAATGAACCTGAAACCCTTGCTTTCAGAGTAAAATTCTTAATCACATAGCTCCATTCCTGAGCCAAAAATAATAATGACAACAATCAAAAAGACAGATATATAATCCAGTAAGGGTGATCATATATATCAACAAAGAATGAAAAGAAATTATTTCTTTTATAGTGACAGGAAAAGAAATATTTTTACATGATGTCTAAATATAGTGAAAGAAATGTTTGAAAGGGATTAACAAATATTACTGCCAAGAATACGACAGACAGGAAATAAAGCCTCCAATTTTTAGTGGCATAACACTACAAACAATAAACATAACAGACATATATTGCTGGACATGATATGTAAAGTGCTGACAAGTAATGTTAGACAGGTGACAAGGAAAAGTTCAATAATCTCAGTAAATGTAAAAGATGTTGATGAATTTTGGAACATTACCATGGTGAAATCAATTTGATAACAAACTGAAACTCCAGGTTAAATTTATCAAAAGCAATAACAAACCAAAGACCTGCTTAACTTCACCATCATTTAACATTTAATTTTTCATGCCTGCATGGGTGAGACAGAAATTACTGAGGCAGATACTCAATGGCCTTCTCGTAACCAATCCTCATATGTTTCCTAGCAATATAATATTTTCCTGTAGTTAGACATGTTTTTCACAGAACTCTGGAAACAATCTTGCTTGTATGATGATGATGATCATTTACAAACATCATGGACATTTCTGTGCGCGTGCGCACACACACACACACACACACACACACAGAGAGGCTCCTTTCAGTATTTGTCTACCAAAGCCACTCACAAGATTTTGGTCAACGTAGGGCTATAGAAGACACTTGACCAAGGTGCTACATGCTGGGACTGAACTGAAGACTACATGGTTGAGAAGCAAGTTCCTTACTAATGCAACAATGCTTGTACTAATGATAAATATTGGATTCAAATTGTGACACAAGGCCAGTAATTTCGAGGGAAGAACTAAGGCAATTACATCAAACTCAGTGTTCAACTAGTCTTTATTTTATCAACTCCAAAAGGATGACAGGCAAAACAGCCTTGGCAGAATCTGAATTCACAGTATAAAAACAAACGAAATGCCAATAAGAATTTTGCCTGGTATGTTAGCAATTCTGCCAGTTTGCTGCCTTACTGATGATAAACATTGATAAGATATGTTACAATCCCAGATTTTGCTAATGCATTTATTGCAATTTATTGTCAATTATGGAGAAACTTTATGTAATAGAGACACCTCCTAACTTATTACATTGAATATCTGCTATCAACACTGATTGTAAAGTTTCATTTTTTATGACAACTTAGAGTCATTTTTTTCCCTCTTTTTTATTCATATACCTTGAGATAAAATGCATTCTCTGTTAGCAATGTCACAACTAAATACGATCTTACTTAAGCAATGATACAATTCCATTACTGAAAATCACCGAGACGATTCCAACATACAGAGTGAGAGAGAGAGACATTAAATTTTATGACAGACCATGTTATACTGTCACAGAAAATTATCTACATCATTGAAAAAAAAATGCGCTGTGGTATCTCATAAGATCCTGTTTCTCCTATTTACAAAAAATATTCTCAATACTCACAAATAGTGGCGAACAAGATAAATTATATTATTTTACAAGCAAAAAAACTAATGGCCATAATACAAATTTTAAAATCTGCATTTGTAAAAATGCACCAGAGTTCTCACATTGAAATGAAACCTATTAAAAGTATAATATACATCCAAGTGTATACAGCGAGATAAGACAATACATATATATTCACGTCATCAATATTGAATACTGCTTTATAGTTAGCTTATCTAGTGCAATAGAAGTATTTCAAGTGATATGAAAATATTCAGTGAATATTTTTCACTTAAATATTGTTCAACTTACAGCAGATAAATATTACAACACAAATTCAGTCACTTTGTTAAAAGGTTTCCAGGGAGCCCAGTCATTGGTCAACTGCATTTCTGATAGTGCCAGGAAACCAGATTATTTTGTTTATTTGTTTAACAAAGGATTACCGACAAATTTCTCTTTGCATATATCTTTTGCACATGCACACACATACACAGGTGCACATGGCTGACTAAGAGCCTGCTAGCTCAAAACTGGACCAGTTCCATGTTCTTTTAATTAATGGAGTGTTATTAGGTCTGCTCCCCCTACTAGCAATTTATAGGTGCAGAAGTGGCCGTGTGGTAAGTAACATGTTTACCAGACACATAGGTTCAGTCCCACTGCATGGCACCTTCAGCAAGTGTCTTCTACTATAGCGTTAGGCTGACCAAAGCCTTGTGAGTGGGTT
>JACXVO010036634.1:73990-85808 GCA_015501135.1 Hapalochlaena maculosa
TGTGTGTGTGTGCGTGTGTGTGTGTGTGTGTGTGGAGGCGCAATGGACCTGTGGAAGCGCAATGGCCTAGTGGTTAGGGGAGCGGACTCACGGTCGTTGGATCGCGGTTTCGATTCCCAGACCGGGCATTGCGTGTGTTTATTGAGCGAAAAACACCTTATCTCCACGCGGCTCCGGCAGGAGACCGTGACGAACCCTGCTGTACTCTTCCGCCACAACTTTCTTTCACTTTCCTCTCTTGTCTGTCCTTGTTTGTCCCCTCTGTGTATAGCCCTTTGTTGGTAGTAAATATATATATATATATATATATATAGCTATGCATATATGTTTTTGTAAGTTGAATATACATACGTACGTACATACATATGAGTGTATATTTGTGTATATCATTAAATACGTGTCAACGTGTCTGAGATGACATTCGTGACAAAAGAGGCGGAAATAATTTTGTCAACAGTATAAATATGCGAAATATGGCATAACAAGAACTAAATATGTAAGGAATGTCATAGATACGGCTGCTCCCGTCTTGAAATATTTTTATAAGATTCTATCATATTTTTCCTCCTATGTCAATTGTTTTTTTCTCTTGTTTGACTCTTTCTTATTTCCCATGTCAGGTGGTTCTTGTAGAAAAACATGTAGAAATTATATGTCAGGCAGGTAAAAAGAGAGTTGAAAGCTATCAGAGCTGGTGAGTGTGGTGGTGGTGGTGGTGGCGATGGTGGCGGTGATGCTGCTACTGTTTTCTTCTTCTCCTTCTTCTCCCCCTCCTTCTTCTTCTTCTCCTCCTCCTCCTCCTCCTCCTTCTTCTTCTTCTCATTCTCCTTCTTCTCATTCTTCTTCTTCTTCTTCTTCTTCTTCTTCTTCTTCTTCTTCTTCTTCTTCTTCTTCTTCTTCTTCTTCATCATCATCATCATCATCATCGTCATCATCATCATCATCATCATCATCATCATCATCATCATGATCATCATCATCATCATCATCATCATCGTCATCATTCTGTTTAACTCCAGTTCCGATATGATTCAGCAAACTTATGATCAAATTTTTCCACCTTTCACTGTCCTTTCACTTTTTCTTTAAACAGTTATTCAGGACTACGTTGTGATATGTGTTTCTCTTTTTTTAAATACATTAGCGTTTAGCTTGAAGGACATTTTGGTTAAGCTTAGTGACCGAGTAGTGGCTCATTCCCTTGCTATGTTTCTAACATAGAAAAAAAAAACTTAACGTAGCGACAGCACCATGTCAATAATACATATGGATAATGGAGCAAAACTAGGGTGTTTTGAAAATATTTATTCAAATACAACGCTTGTAAAATATTGTCCGAAGAGACAGAATTCGTTCGCTATATTCTAGTCTAATATTAAAACAAAAACGTGTTGAATTAGTAAATCAAAGGAATGAATATATATAAACCATTTTCCCATCTTTCAGGGGAGAACGCAATGCCTATGATATTTTAATGAGGCTCCGAAACTGGTTGGAAGGAGGGAGGGGGAAAGAGGAAAGTATCTTCTAACCGGAAACCTCGCGCGAATGCTTACAACTGAGTGAGCTCCGCTAAAGGCACCCAGTTTTACAGCGCCATCGAAGGCGGGGTGATTTTTAAACTGGGTGATTTATTCATTCAACTATTCTATGTTTAAACATGTTTGTGCTTGAACCAAAATATAACTGCATGCGCCTGATTCTCCAACCACCGAAACGACTGATAACTCACGAGATTTAAAGTTCATTGATCCACATTGCAGAGAATATATATCTACACAACGGTTTATTGTGGTATTAGCGGTATGCCCTGCTAAGTATCGTTTTTCACCGTGAAGAAGCTTTTAGAATAAGAATAGGCCAAGATGACTATTGCTCTCTTCCAGCTGCAGGAGGTTGATGGAAATCCAACCTGTCAAAAACCATGTTAAAGCAGACACATTTTTTTGAAATCTCAGCTTTTGTTTTTAAGAGACTCACAAATAATGTAGATGGGTCGCCTTAACTATGGCTAAGGAGCGCTATCCACCCCTCTTATTCTGTCATGAACTAAGGTTCAATTACTTCCAAAGCGATTTTGCAGGCTTTTGTTCACCTTCCCACATTTCCCTACGCACTTCTACTAGCCAGAATCAATTGCCCGATACAGGTTTTGTCCGTCCTTTTAACCAGTTTTGTTTTTGTTCTGCTCTTCTTTCAGTTCGACCGACAGAAATGCCGATTTAGTCGCCGAAGGGCCAGCCGATCATGCAACATGTAGTGGGTTACATATTACAAGAAACAAACGCTCGATCAAACACAGGTTTGCACAAGATGTAGTAATTCTGTAAGGGTTCAGCGCGGTTGTGAAATATCACACAGCGTAATATTATTCATTGATATTGCTTGAATAATAAGCAAGGCTACGCAGCAGAGTAACAAGTTCATTGTCTCTATGGCGGCATTCGCAAAGTATCCCTTGAGTAGTGAAATGTGGTACACTTCAGCATCAGATTTTCACGTGTTGAGCAGCAAGGAAACACATTCATTATTAGAACATATTAGAACAGATATTTTGCTCTTGAAGGAATGGTAACAAGACTGTTGAGTAAGTGTATTTAACGTTTTGACAGTTAGACAGTGCTCACATTACCAACAGCTGTATATTTCTATTTGGAGCTAATTTATAGATCTTCCTGTGACATGCTTTGCTCTGATGACAGGATATGCCCGTAGGCCTCTCGGTGAAGAAGCAGGCTTCCCAGCAATTTAGTTGTACTGGAGCTAAGAGATATCAACTATTTCAATTAACCTTATGAGTGAACCAATTTATGAGCTTCAAGAAAACACAACTCCTTTAATTTCAGTTTGGATAGCTAGAACTTGGACATTATTATAAAAAAAATTTAGTATCAAAATTATGAATTCTGGTTCACAATTAAAATATTGATATTCTTTTCTACTCTAGGCACAAGGCCTGAAATTTGGTGGGAGGAGGCAAGTCAATCAGATCAACCCTTGTACGCAACTGGTACTTAATCAAAATATTAATAGCCTTGATTAAATAAACATGTGATCAAAGCTGTCGTGGCAATGTCATATTGTATTCAGAGTTAGTGTTTCTAAAACATCATTATCTAATCAGTGTTTCTTTTTAAGACAAAATAAAATATGAGGGAAATTTAGCTACAATTTTTAGTACGTCAACTGACCACATGTAATGACTAAGTCGTCAGTCCCAGTTCTTGTTTTCATTATGAATTTATGATGGAAAACCGGTTGAAATGTTCATTTCTAATTATATACACTAAACGTCTTTAGTCTATAAATTAGCTTTAATAACATAAACACCGAGCACATGCTATGTAACCATGGCAGCAACTGAATAATTAAGATACCAGACTAATAAGTCTTAGCTTCAAATCCCGCAATAAACATAATTATACTGAACGATTCGTATTGTTCATATCCCCGCGAGCTCCCCTACTACCAAAATGGCTGCAACTGGCTGCATTGGTATCACATTGGACAAAATGACTTGCAGTCACATGCCTGTACGTTCTGAATTCAAATCCAGCTGGATCAACTTTTCGTTTCAACACTCGAGGGTAAAATATAACCAGCAACGGTGTTATTCTTAGATTCGATTCAATCATGTCTATTTCTCTTCCCTTCTCCAAAAAATATGGCTGTCTGCCAAAGTTAATAATCATTATTGTACCAATCCCAGTTCCGTGGTAATAGTGGCGGGAGTTATTCTTATCTTCCAAAACAAACGTGCACACACATGTCCGCTTATTTAACAATCTCTTGCCAAAAAATGTTAATCTACCTGTACCTTATTTATCTTTATCAAATTTGTTCATTACATTTGGACGAATCAGTAGAATGCTGAAGTGGATTTGCTTTCTGTAACTAGTTCGGTTTACAGAAAGTTTACTGAGTTTAACTCATGCTAAAAGGACACCCATGTTTTTTTCCATACACGTGAGATCGCTGCAGATGATTGTGTTAGATATTAAAACGCTAATGTGAGAAAGAAAAGAGTAGAGAGTTCACACATGTGCTTTCGGACAATACCACTACATCTTATACCATGAAGAACAGAATGTACAGTAAGGTCCTTAACTGACGGAAGTATTGTACGTATAAGGAAAGGTACGTCTGTGAATCGCCCATTGTGCTTCAGCAGCCGACTGTTTATATGGTGCGAGTGTATTCAATTTATATTGACCTGCGGCGATACGACCACAACAACAACAACAACTACTACTACTACTACTACTACTACTACTACTACTACTACTACTACTACTACTACTACTACTACTATTACTACTACTACCGATGAGATACTTATTTAGTTTACACTGCATTGATTTTAATGCAATTTTTTTTAATTATAAAAATATTTAAATAGTGGCTGGTTGTTAGGTATATATATATGTATGTGTATGTATGTATGTTACGGAGATGTACTTGCATAGCAAGTGACTCGATCTGAGATCGTATGCTGAAACAGAAACAATTGTGCAGTGGGGCTGAACCCGGAACCATGTAGTTGGTAAGAAAGCTACTTACCACACAGTCACAGAACAAGGTCGCAGAGCATCGACTCTCGTACACGAATCGTACTTTATTTTAACAAGCTCTACATGAAAAGCAAAGTTGAACTCTGGACGCAGGGCGCAAGGTATTGAGATAAAAATAAAACAATGCAGTTTATATTTTCCCTTAACAAAAAAAAGTGGGGTAAAAAAAAAAGTAGCAGCTGGCGTTTAACGATATAGTACAACAATGAAATTGTGTCTAAACTGGTTTCGTTCGTTCAACGATAACATTTTATCTGGAAAAATCATTTAAAATTGAAAGTGTTGATATTTCTCAGTTCTTCGCGTGTAATGTTAGAAAGGTTAAAAGAGCAGCATCATATTTTAACTCCTCGCTGGTTTATCTATGAGTGAAAGAATGACTCATGGCTGGCTGATGTAACACGTCTTGGCGTTAAATATCCAATATGTCGTCGAGTGGTGAAGAAGGAAAAGGAGCAAAAACAACGACGAGAAAACTCAAATTCTGCAGTATGTGTATGTTTAAGAATGGACACGTGATAGCAAACATCAGTAAACGTTTGCATTTCAACTAAATTATGCAAGAATTTTACTCCTTTGCCATCCACGTGAGCGACAAGTGACAATAAATAAACTACAGAGGGTGTTGATGACTGGTCATGACATCAGTGATAGCTGTAATCATGAGCGCAACTGAGAAATGGTGACAAATGATAGTCGTGATAGCGATAAATGTCTGGGTGGAGAAGGTGTAGTACTAATAGAGCAATGAAGAATATTTCTTGAAGAAGAAAGAGAAAAGACTCCACCCTCCGCGAAAGAGGAAAAGGAAGAGTGGAAATATCACAAAAAAAAATAGGTCCACTCAAGGATGTTTAGTGCATCATATATATAGCAGCCATATGTTTCCGTTACACATAAACGCCTACAGACGGCCGACATAACTTCACGTATACAACTAGCTATGAAAACAGTAAGTATGTATGATAGGAAATACTTTGTTGCGTGGTTTCCACATATATATTTTTTTTTATATTTCTCAAGAAATCTTCTTAAGTAGCTCACACTGCATTCACAGCGGCGTTTTGGTGTTTTTTGCAGGTTGCTGTGTATGCGTGTGTGTATGTGCGCGCGCACCTAATGTGTGTGTGTGTGTGTGTATGTATGTATTGTTTCTTTATTAGCCACGAAGGGCCGAACACAGAAGGGGACGGCACAAAACTTTGAGGAGTGGTTATTCCTCGGGAGTATATACACTCGCATATATATATATATATGTATGTATGTATGTAAATGGGCAACTCTGCAATAGACTGACGTTCCATCTAACAGCGAACATCAGCTTGCTCGCCTGGCAAGCGCAATGACACCATTCAAAAACTATAACAATGCAAAGACGCATTGTGACTAGCGGTGTATAACATCCAATAGTTTGATCGATACACTGATAAATGCATAAACGTGCATATCCAGCTATATCTATCTATCTATCTATCTATCTCTATACTTGTGTGTATATGTACGTATGTGTGTATATTGTTGCGTGTCTGTGTACACGTGTATGTGTAAGAAATGGGGTGAACAATCAATTGGTTATTATATATGTCTCGATGGTGACTCGTTCTGCTATTTGCTCACGCAGTCTAGCAAGACGTTAAATGCTACATGTCTTGCAAACCAGAACCAAACCAAAACCAAAACGGATATTGTCGCACATTTCTGTGAGTAACACTAACAAATCTGGTGATGGATGGATCATTTGCCGCCAAAACAATCAAGAAATATATTATTCTAAAACGTATTGCCCTGCAGTTGTCGTCGTGTTAACGGTCGTTGTCGCTGTTGTTGATGTTACCCAAGGCGTCACCATCCTTGAAATTGAAACCAAAATTATGAACATCGACACTGTAGCCATCATCATCATTCAATCCCTATATCGAAGACATTATTTAATGTATCTATTATTTTAAAGATGGTTGTGGTTTGTGGATGAGGTAGATTTAGCGAGCGTAAAGATGCTCATTCATTGACTCAAACTTGTCGGCTGGTCATCCTATGGACATAAGGCGATACAAATTGTTTTTATTTCAAACACCACTCAAGTTAGCGATATTTTTTCTTTTTTCAATTCCTTCGAAGCTCGAAGATAACAATAGATACACTAGCATGTATTCACGCTAGTGTGTGAATTCATTAATCTTTATCATCGACTAGATATTTTATTTACCAAATTATGATGTATATCTTCTTTATATTAGTTTATAAATAATTTAATATACCTTTTCCATCGTGGTAGGAAATTTCAGATAATTTTCCTCATTAGGAATATATGCACGAACAGGGTTGATGGTTATTGAAGTTCTTACTTTTGGATACAGATATAGTGAGCTACCACCAGAATTATTTCTAAGGAAATAACAAGGTAATTTCCTCACTGATTCGGTATCTAAAAGTTACACTACTGAAGAAGAAAAAAGATTTTTGTTTCCTAATTCCGAAATCGCGATATAGCGTTATCTGGTAAGTTCACTTAATGATTTTTAACTTTTGTCTCGTGTCTCTCGCTTACAGGTTCCATTGAGAAAAATACCTTTTAATTGGTTAGCGTTTTATAGCCGGCTGCTATTTCTGCTCGCTGGGTGGTTGCTTGCAATCAGACTTTACTAATGATATATATGTATATATATATATATATATATATATATATGTATATATATATATATATATGTATATGTATGTATGTATGTATACAAGTGTATGTGTGTGTGTACATATATACGAATATATTAGGTCATCCCATAAATAATGTGAATTTTTTTATACTTCTTTTATTTTTCAAAATTAAAATAAACAAAGTTCTTTTTTATCTAAATTATCTCCTACATTTTCTATAATGCTCTTCCAAAATTCACTTGCCCGGTAACAACAAATACCCCACCCCCCCGTACTGTTCTGAACTCGTCTACAGAATTAATATGTTTTCTGTTCTAGTGGTTTTGAAGACAGCGGAATAAATGATGATCAGTTGGGGCAATGTCCAGCGAATATGGTTGGTGGGAAATTGTTTCCTACTCAAATAGTTCCAGCCATTGGATTGTTATCTGCGCTGCATGTGGCTGAGCATTATCCCGATGGAAGAACACCTTTCATCTTGAAACCAAAGATGGCCGCTTTTCGATGGTACGCAGGTGTCGATAAATGTTTGAATGACCAAATCCAAGCTTTTCTGCAAATCCCTCAACAATTACAATGGTATTTTGTTCCACAGGGTTTGCAGGATGCCTTCATCGATTTCTACAAATCTTTCAGGACGAGGCTCGTCTCCTAGGCTGTAGTTACTGGAACCAGCGTCGACACTGGTTTGCGCTTATTGTCCGATCCCTATATACTACAGTAATATTCTTTGCACTTTCTGCTGTACTGTTGCCTTTCATAAATCAAAATATACCGAATATGCTCCTTTGCCACTTTCACTATAGCTTTGAAAAAAGAAAACTGTTAAAATCGAATTACATTCTTCAAAACTTATACTAAGAATAGGGACAATGAAAAATTACTACCTGCTTTTGTAGTAAACTAATGCAGATAGTTTATTCCGCCCCCCTCCGACATTCATGCAATAGTGAAAAACCACATTATTTATGGGATGACCGAATATATCGATAGATAGATAGATAGATAGATAGATAACTTTCTTTATTGGCCATACAGGGCTGAACATAGAAACAAAACAAATACAAATGTAGAGTTTTTTCTTTTCGAGGGGGTGGGGTGGAAGACATTATACAATCAAAAAGGATCGAAATCGTTTGGGGTGGTGTAGATGTACATACATGTGTGCACGTGTGATTACTCTTGAGTACTACTGATAACGTGTAGTCCAATACAACTAATTAGGTTCCCCACCAAGTTTGATTTTTAGGAGAAAAAACACAATAACTAAGAAAAAGACGGGTTGAGTCTAAAGTAACATCAACAATTATTTAGCATTTTCACCGAGATATTGAAATAAATATTGATGGGGGTGAACGAGCTCACCGCAAAACCAGCCGGAAGTGGTGTACCTCTATTTCTTGCTAGAACATCTGTCAAATAGAAGGCTATCCTGACGTAAAAACATAGCCGATTCTAAGCTATCGGTAGGAAAGATGCTTTATCTGGAAGATGAATGAAATTCTGCGTGTGCTTCATTTGTTATAATCAGTTTCATGCACAGAAACTTTGTTGGGAAACACTTTATGGATCATTCACGAAGTCCTGTGGCGGGCGATGAGTAGTCGTGGAATGTACAAGCAAGACCAGCTGAAAGTACTTTATGGCAAATTGCAGGTAAACGGTTTGGAATATTGATAGATTCTTGTCACATTAATGTGCGCAAAACAAAGCTTATCTAATTCTAGGACTGAGCAGCAATCTCACACCTGGTGATTGTCTTCACTTGGCAAGCTTCCATGTTAATATCTAAGAAAGGAATAGGCAACTTCCCAAGAAGTTGATACACGGACACGGATTGACTGCCACTATTTGTGTGTGTGTGTGTGTGTGTGTGTGTGTGTGTGTGTGTGTGTGTGTGTGTGTGTGTGTGTGTGTGTGTGTGTGTGTGTGTGTGTGTGTGTGTGTGTGTGCGTGTGCCTGTGTATGTGTATGTGTGTGTGTGTGTGCATACTTGCATACATTAAATAATATTCTTTCTCTGAGTTGGCAGAAACGTTAGCACGCCGAGAAAAATGCTTAGCAGTATTTCATTTGTCTTTACGTTGTGAATACAAATTCTTATTTCTTTATTGCTCACAAGGTGCTGACACAGAAGGGACAAACAAGGACAGACAATTTTGCCGGGCCAGTCGATTAGATCAACCCCAGTATACAACTGGTACTTAATTTATCGACCCCGAAAGGATGAAAGGCTAAGTCGACCTCAGTGGAATTCTGAACTCAGAACGTAGCGACAGACGAAATATCGCTAAACATTTTGCCCGACGTGCTAACGATTCTGCCAGCTCGCCGCCTTTGTGAATTCCAATTCTGCCGAGATCAACTTTGCCTTTCATCCTTTCGGGGGCGATAAATTAAGTACCAGTTACATACTGAGAGTTGATATAATCGACTGGTCCCTCCCTTTTAATTGTCCTTGTTTGTCCCCTTCATGTTTAACCCCTTATGGGCAATAAAGAAATAAAAAATATTCTTTCTTTGAAAATGGCTGACAGATATGCAATGCATTTGATTAAATCCTCTCCTACTCTACCGCCGTTTATGTCGCGAGATGTTTATAAAGTAGAGACAATGTTTTCTTTTTATTCATTATATCTATTTTAGTGCTATTCGTTCACCTTCGTTTATTCCTCTTGAAATGTTGACTTACTAATACAAATATTTAAAAAGTGTTTTGCAGGATTAAAAACAAATAATTCTTTATCGAGAGAAATCTAACGTTTTTCATCAGACGTTGAAACAACTACCGTAGTTAATGACGCAAAGAACGAATGGTGGGCATATTAAGCGCGTCCTAATTTCAGCAGTGAATATTCGAGTGAAAAAAAAATGTTTTTGTGCATTAAAGCTCAATGAGACTCAGCACTGGGTTAACCATGAAGTAAAATAAGCACGTGCTTAGGGCCTGAAGGAAACGGAGGGCGGGCGGAGGGGTTCACTACAGAAATGGTAAATGGTTTACGTTAAAAAAGAGATCACTTAAGACTTGTTAAAATAATATCTCAAGCGATTTATATGATTGGAAATATAATTACGATGTGTCCATGGAGTCATAATGTGGATCTGATCAAAGACTGCAATAAAAAAAAGTATGAGAAACCTTTTCAAAAATAAATAAAGTAGAAGTATCTAAAAAGAGTCATTATTTTCCATTTTGTTGTTAACTTTATTTAATTATGTAAAATAAATTTGATTTTATGCTTTATTGTTGTTTTATCTTAAATTACATATATATGGGGGCGGAGGGGTACCAAAATCTTTAAGTGCTTAGGTCCTGTATGGATGTCAGTCCGGCACTTGAGACACCCATCTTCGTTTATAAAAGCCGGAGTCATGCTTTGTGACATTTTGGGGAATAAAGTGCGTTTTGTATACCATTAGTACATTTGATTTCTTTTAAATAGCTAATGTAGATTTATTGTGCTTTGAGTAAAGTGAAAATGTCTCTTTCGGCTTTGTAATTTATATTTTGCTATTATCCACAAGGGGCTAAACATAGAGGGGACAAACAAGGACAGACAAACAGATTAAGTCGATTAGATCGACCCCAGTATGCAGCAGGTACTTAATTTATCGACCCCGAAAGGATGAAAGGCGAAGTCGACCTCGGCGGAATCCGAACTCAGAACGTAACGGCAGGAGTATGCAACAGGTACTTAATTTATCGACCCTGAAAGGATGAAAGGCGAAGTCGACCTCGGCGGAATTCGAACTCAGAACGTAACGGCAGGCGAAATACCACTATTTCGCCCAGCGCGCTAACAATTCAACCAGCTCACCACCTTAACGTCTTTGTAATTTGAAACCTCGATAAGCATGAATAAATCATTTTCTTCTTTTTCTTCTTTCGTCTCTGAAAAGTTTTATCGTTTCGTAATGTAAAGAGAAACACGGGGTGAGTTGAGTCTATGGCTGTTACCCATTTGTCGTGGAATCAATTTCAGTTTATTTATGTATTTATTCATTCGTGTATTTATTCGTTTATTTAAATAGCATTTTTCAGAACAAAAGCGTCATTGTAACCGGTTCACTGCATATTTATGATGGCTTGTGCCAAACGAGTCACTGGATTTACATCATTCTACAATGTACCTGAGCAAAAGATAGACACACACACACACACACATATATACACGCACGCACACACGCACGCAGGCATATTTATGCACGCGCACACACACACATATCCTTTTTTATTATTTGTTTTAGTCATAAGACTGCAGCCATGCTGTGCAACCGCTTTGAAAGGTTTTCGTCGTTGTCGCTACAGGTAGACAGATCAGGCAAGGGTAAGGTCTTTTATTCTTTTACGTGTTTCAGTCATTTGACTGCAGCCATGCAGGAGCACTGCCTTCAGTCGAACAGGTCTACCCCAGAACTTATTCAGTGTAAGCCCCGAATTTATTATATTCGGTCTCTTCTTTGCCGAACCGCTAGGTGACAGGGACGCGAACACACTAGAATTGGTTGTCAAGCAATGGTGCAAGTGACAAACACAAACACACAAACATATATGCATACATACATACATACATACATACATACATACATAC
>JACXVO010036634.1:400099-412004 GCA_015501135.1 Hapalochlaena maculosa
ACTAAAGAAAACAATCGGATTTTTGGCGTGGAATCAAGTACCCGACCTCCTAATATACTGCATGTAAATCCCTTGCTTTTGTTCGGAAAAAAGGGGAGGCAAGGTGGTGGAACCCCGCCACCCCAGAATCATTGGAACTTTTTTTTTTTCGTTCAATGAATTTCTGTCACCTCCTAATATGCTACTAAACTCTTTGGGGAGAATTCCGAAAGACGGGGTGGAGTGAAACGGAATCCTCGGAAATTTTATCCTGCCACCCACCCCCATTGATCTCTTCACCCGCACGATTTTCACTAAGGAAATAGAAAAAGATCGTTTTTTTTTTGCATGGAATCAAATACTCTGACCTCATAATATGCTGCAAAATCCGTTGTTTTTGTTTGGAGGGGGGAAAGGTGCGAGGTGGGAAGCATCCGTGAGGGTGAAAAAAATCAATGGGGGTGGGGGTGAAATTTCCGAGGCTCGACCTCACCCTACCCAAAAAGGAATTTGTGGCATATTAGGAGGTGACAGGAATTCAGGGAACGAAAAACAAACATGATTCTGGAGTAGTGGTGGGGTTCCATCATCTCAGGGCCCCCTTTTTTCTGAATAAAAATAAGGGATTTGCAGTATATTAGATGGTCAGGGTACTTGATTCCATGCCAAAAATACGATTTTCTTTTTTTTTTTCTCTCTTAGTGAAAATCATGCAGGTGTTACTCTAAAAAAATTCCCGTGTAATATTTTCATTGTCTTAAATAAAGTAATGAAAAAATTCAGTTTTTCATTCTTTGAAGTTCACTTTAATTTTCCTGTGACATATTACACAAGTAGCGAGTACAGACATAGAATGATCATTCAATTTATTCTTTCATGCTGAGTGGTTACTTTCTGGTACAACATGTAGCGAGAATCATCATCCGATATTGTCTCATCTTGCTGACTGGCTCCTTTTTGGTGCAACATTGCATGAATGTTGGCACCAAAAGGTGTTTTTTAGCCAATCAGCACACTAAGATCACCTCAGCAAAAAATATCCCCAGTGAGCTGTCCTGAAAATATAAAAAGGACACGAGCAAAAATTTAGTCTTTCATTATGTTCACGCTCGCATAATAAAGACCATCCTTCCTAGCTCCGGCTTCAGTGACGGCAATGTTCGAAGCCAAGTTTTCATCACCAGACATCAAACACACTTACTGATGTATCATCCTACTTTTACGGTGACACCAACTTCTTGCTACCAACTTGTCGCACCATTGAACTTTCAGCCAGTTTAACTCAGTCATTGTCGTCATGAACAGTTACTGCTACCTAACTGAGTTTGACTTAAAAGAACCTTGTATTTGTTTGTACACTTTGACTTGTTTCCAGTGTATTTAAAGTGCTAATAAACTTGTCTGTAAACTGAAAAACTTTCCTTTTCTTGAGTATAATTGGGATAGTTATTGATCCACAGACAGTTCAGTAACTACCCATTTATTACACACACACACACACACACACACATATATAATACTTTTTACAAGATAACTCCTAGCCTTCATCGAAATTCCATAAGTACATATATCACACTGGCAGTGCACCGACATGGCCACAGCCTTGGAGCTGAAACATGTAAAAGAATGTGTGTGAGAGCATATTCAAAGTTAAATTATAATTATCCTCCATATATTACATTTTCTGATATTGCCTACAATAGCAAATGTATTATTGTTGCAAACAAGACAGTAAGCTGGTGGAATCATTTGCATGACGAGCGAAATGCTTAGTAGCATTTCGTTCGACTATAAGTTCTAAGTTCAAATTCCACTAATACCAACTCTGCTTTCATCCTTTCAAAGTCGATAAAATATGTAAACCTATTTTGTTATTTTATTTTACAACATTAAATTAGATAATTGGACAAAACAGAGAATACAACTGAAAAAAAATTAAAAGAAAAAATAAAGCCAAAATAATTCACCACCTTGAGAGCACTGGAAAACCTTTCTAATGGCTATTGAGGCATGCTTGCAGTGTTAGTACAGATAATGGCAAGGCTGATGCTTTGGGACAGCCAAATGCTCTCACAAGCGTCACCATTTACCTCTGTAAGGAGAGTTCCCAGTGAAAACATGAATCTCAAAGTTAGTGGTCCGACCCTGCTAAACGTCTCAAATGCCACAGGGTGCAAAATGTAGTTGACCAACACGTTGCAGTATTTCAGGATTTTGTTCTGCTCAATTCCTGAAGTTGTGGATCTTGCTCTGACCACAGCATCCAAGATGTGAGAAGAAGCAAAGGAGTCACTAACTCTATAGGATGAGGCTGTCAGGTCTTTTCCCCATCATATCTGGACAATCCAGATGATTCCAAGATGGAGGGAATGTTTTCCCAGGCCAAGCACTTCTTGAGCATCGGGTTCAAATCTGTATGACACGTGAAGCAACAAGCATTCAGGCACCAAGAAAAGCAATGGGAGTCAAGGAGCCTGTCACAATGACAGATCAAACCTGTGCATATGTCAGCTCCCACTCTGAGGGCAATAGAAACATGAAGTTCATCAAAGCTGAGTAGGTCATCAACATTAACCACAAGGATGGCATCAATTCAGTCACCTGAATATTTGGTGCAAGCAGACAGCAAGTGGCACCTTGAAAACTAGACCGACTGGATGAAGAGGGAGTTAAAAGTGGCCTTCAAAATTATATTATCCCAAACTCTCTGACTCTGACAGTCCTCCATCATCTCAGGAGCAGACAAGTCCAATTCTCTACAGTATTGAAAAGGTTCATCTAACTCCCTATTGGAACTGGTCCATGTTGGAGAGGAAAGAATATTGCTCAACAAGGTGGAACAGGTGTAGGTGGTGGAAAGGAAGTAGAGGAGATGGAGACAAACACTTATGAAGACCAAGACCTCCAATTCACTTGGGCAATGTAGCCTTTAGAACATTGGAGAGTCTGACACAATGGGAATCATTAAGATGAGCTGACTGTGAGTAAATTAAAAAGCTTAAGGATTAGAAGGTAATTTCTAATTATGAAAAAACCTTGATGGTGTTCTATAGATTCAGTATTTTTCAGTAATTGCTCGAGGGTAGCCACCTTTGACTGGAAGATGGTCTGAAAGGCAAGATCAGTGATTGGGGATAGTAGGGAGCACCAAGCTGTTAGGGAGGGACTGCGATGGAGAGGAAGGACTTGGGTCGTTTTAACCAACTTACTTCCTCCTGAAATTACCAGCTTTGTGCCAAAGTTTGAAACCCAATATTATTGTTGTAAATGTAGTGATATATCCATGTGGAACTGTTTGATAGGAATTCTTAAGTTAACAAATATCGTAGTGGTTATTGTGAAGGAAAAAAATAATCTGTAAACAAATATCTTACTTGAAAAGTATCTGAGGAAAATATTCATTACAATGCGTATTAACTATTGCAGGGCCCTTTTCATCTACATCCAACTATTTGGTCATTTACTCTCCCACCACTTGCTTCTTCTATCTCTATGAATCTCTCCTACACTGTATGAATAGTGTTTGTATACTCGTTGACTGCCACTAAACCTTATGTGTGCACTCATCTTCCTTCTAATATTAAACTTCTCCATATCTCTTTTACCTTCTCCCCGATTTCTCTATATCTTATTTGTAAAGGTCAACAAGAAACCAACCAACTAACATTTTATCCACTATTGTTAGAAGCATGTAAACATATATACACACTTATGCACACACACACACATGCAAGTGTGCATATGTGGTTACCCAAATCAAATGCTTTTTTTTACCTCTTCTTACCAACTACTTATCAAATTTATCTTCCTTCTTAAACTATAGTTTTGTTTGTTTGTGCATGTGTGTGAGCGTGTGTGTGTGTGTGTGTGTTGTGTGTGTGTGTGTGTGTGTGTAACACTATGTAGCTTCTATCAGCTTTACCATATCACTTTCATTACTTATCAATGTCGATGTTTCTCTTATTAACTTAAACTTCTTATGTCAAAAATATAAATAATAGAAAGGCACAACAATGCAATAAAATAATGATGGACTACGATACCTGATGTAACCAACTCGCAGTCCTTGATATGATATTTTGGAAATAAATTCCTTCTTCAGATATATGTAGGAAAGATGTTGCTGCTAAAATCGGTTTCTTGGTATTAACAGCTTTGTTTTGTTTTCTTTCTGAAATGTTTCTCTGTAACTTTCATCACTTGATCCAATAATTTGATAACCCTGTAGTTATTTCTATCTAAAGCATCACCTTTACCTTTGTGGCAGTTGACTATGGTGCTGCTACACCAGTCATTGGGTATGAATCCTTCATGAACTACCTGATTTACTGTGTGGGTGATGAGACCATAACCCACACCTAATATTTTAAGCATATCAGGGGTGATTCCAGGAGGGCCATATGCTTTCCTTGTTTTTATATCCTTAATTGCCTTATCTACTAGGGTACTGTCAATTAGGGTAGCTGGTCCCTCAATTGGGTTAACCTTCAGCAGTCTGTCATAATGGCATCTCCAAGTCTCTTTCTTTACTGAATCATTAAACACAAAGGTACCATCATCCACGGAGACACATTTCTTCCCTGTTACATCACAATTTTCTCTCACACACTGTCTTGCGATCTGAAAAACTTCAGTTCTTTAATCCTTACATTACTGGACATAGGTAAACTTCTTCTTTTCAGCTACTCCCTTGGCTATACAAACCACTTCTTTTTTTGGCTATATAATACAGTTCCCTACTATCTCTGTTCTTCCAGGCCTTCCAGCCTGTTTCTTTGCTCTGATGGTCATGTCTACAGTATTGTTTCCACCACTATATTACTCTGGGTCTGTAAAGGACTTTGCACCATCCAGATTTGGTCTTTGGTGCTCAGCAGACTGTCTTGCAGGAATTTCCAGCTGCTTTCTATGTCACAGGGTTGTAGCTCTTCCCCCCTCTCATCAAATTTCCTGCTAAAGATATCCATGTCTCTAACCACATCAAGTGTGCTTAAGTTTCCAAGTCCTTCTTTTCCAGATTGGTCTGCCTTTTGGCATTCTTCTGGCCTCGAGCCTAATGTCTCTAATAATTGGTCTGTGCTGGGGTGGGAGTACATTCTTCACCAGGGAGAGTCTTTGTATTCAGAAGCAACCATCCATCCTGCTACCTGATGAAAATAAAATCAATATGGCTAGCAGAGTCCCTTGGTTAATAGGTTATCAGGTGGCTAGCTGGTTACCTGAAGTAGGTGTTTCAGATCAATAAGCTAATTGCATCAAAGAAATTCAGGAGCCTAGTATCCACTTCATTTCTGGTACTAACTCTATGGTCCCATGTACACCCTTGAATGTATATCAGGTTGCTTTCCAACATGCACATTAAAATCTCGAGCCACAAAGATGAGATCATTATCATTCATCTTTGAGGTAGCCTGCAGAAGAATATCATAAAAATAATCCTTCTATTCATTTATTCATTTGATAGGCTCACTTGTGGGGTGTAAGCAGAGATAATTGTAACTATATCATTCTGCAAGACTAGTCTGAGTCTAAGTACTCTATCACACACCCTCACTACTTCTATGACCTTACCTACCCATTTTCCCGCAAGGAGTATGCACACACACCCTATTCCATCCCAATTACTTTCCCAGAAAAGTTTATACCTATGTGCTTTGCCTATGAAGATTCTAGCTGAAGCTCCTCTCCACCTTCCATCTTGTACATCAACACATCTCCATTCAAGCATCTCAACAATCTCACTAGATCGACTTTCAGTGTACCTACATTTACAGTGCCAACTCTGAAAACCAGGAAAAGGCTATGGGAAGGAGAGATGTTATTCAGAACCTGAAAGGAAGGTTTCCATGATCGTTTGGTAACAAACATCATAATAGATGCTCTTATTTTTAACCTACTATCATCCAAACATATTAGAATAGTTATGGTATTTGTCTCTATTTTGGCAGTGAGGAAGCATTGTGTGTAGAAATTCTTTGAGCATATTTTCCTATATATTTGGTGAGAAAAAGGAAATATCTTGTTCAGAAATTTGTTATTCTAAATTCAATGTATTCTTCAATTGGGATACAATTTATTCTTTGATTTAAAAAAAAATTCAACTCTGAATTCATAATACAAAATAATAATAGTGTTGATTGAAAATTGAAAATTTACCATTTTTATGACAGGAGAGATATTCTACCTAATATGTTGAAGGAAATAACGTAAGAGCTTCTCAGTAAATGACGTTCTTTGTTTTCTAGTTTGGATCATAGACAAATAAGTCTTCCAAACTACTTATACTGGGAAAGCCAACAGAGAGATAGAGAGACAACACACCCCTTTACTCACATACACAGATATATAAATGTATTCAAACATACATACAAAAACATATGTGTGTGTGTGTGAAATAAATTATTGAAGGGAAATTTGTCTGTCAGTGAACGAAAGATTCAGTATGAAATGAAGATAAAATGAAATAAAAAACATCATCAACAGACAAATAGAAAACCGTACTTATGTCAGTAACTAATGAAATGACTTACTTACAAGAATAATTGTGAACATGTTTCTGTCATTAATTTGTCATTGTTCATTTGTAAATTTGGATTTAAAATGTTAAGTTAGTAAGAAATGTAATGTGAAAGCAATAATGATTGGAGTAAAAGTGAAAAAAGTATGGTGTGTGAAGAAAAATGAAAGTGAAAACAATAAACGCTGAATGAGAAAGTGGTGAATGTAATGTAAATGACAGAAGATAACCGGAAGTAAATATTTTAACTTTAAAAAACATGAATGTAATATACAAATAATATTTTTCTATTGTTAATAAAAGAGCCAAATGAAGATTATAATTCCGGGATGGAAATATTTAGGCAGGAAACAATTGGTTGAGTTGAGTTGTTTTCACATGAAAAGAGAATACACAGACACCTCTATTTTATCTCTCTCTCTCTCTATATATATATATATATATATATATATATATATATATATATATATATATATAACGGAAGTTTAGGGAAAACTGGCTTTAATATCCCATAAGATATTTCTATCTTATGATATATTATTATTATACAGATGCAGTGATAAAATGGATGAAAATCACTCTTACCTTAAAGAATCTCTTTTCACCATCATTTTCTTTAAAAAAATCTTTTACTTTAGATATTCTTACTTATTAAAGAGTCAATTAAAACATATAAAGGATGAAAATAGTTTAAACTAAGAAATAAAAAAGGGACGTTTTATTTATTTATTTCCTTTTTTATTTGTTAGTTTAAGCTATTTACATCCTTTATATGTTTTAATTGACTCTTTAATAAGTAAGAATATTTAAAGTAAAAGATTTTTTTTAAAGATGGTGAAAAGAGATTCTTTAAGGTAAGATTGATTTACATCCATTTTATCACTGCATCTGGTTCCAAAGTCTGTTTGGCTTTGCTTTTAAAGCTGGATTCCCTTCCTAACTCCAATCACTTTACAGAGTATACCCGGTGCTTTTTATGAGGCACCATCACAGGTGCTTATTATGTGGCACTATCACAGATGCTTTTTCTGTGCTTTTTATGTGGCACTTTAGTTTTAGGATCTCGATTCTGTTCTAGCAGGTGGGTCTTCTCAAGTACAGTAATGCATAACATATAATTATCCTCTGTCATCACCTTCATATGGTTTAGCTTTCTGAAATTGGTCTTCAAAACTTAATTCCATGTTTTCTTGAGTCTCTCTCTTTCACAGCTTTCCTCCACTTTAAGAGATCAAAGTTTTTTTATGCAACTGTCCTTATGTATCTGCATCTTATGGCCAAACCAGCACAGTTTCCTCTCTTGCACACTGCATATAACACCTCTTATTTCTTTATTGCCCATCAGGGGCTAACACAGAGAGGACAAACAAGGACTGACATTTTGGCCAGACTAATAGATTAGATCGACCTCAGTACGTGACTGGTACTTAATTTATCAACCCTGAAAGGATAAAAGCCTAAGTCAACCTTAGTGGAATTTGAGCTCAGAACATAACAGCAGACGAAATATCGCTTGGCATTTCGGCCAACATGCTAATGCTTCCGCCACCTCTCCATCCGCCTCTTACGCCCAACTTCTTCCTTAATAAACCAATGCTCTGTTGCACATTGCATAGTTAGCATAGCATACCAATTCTACCCCTTTTGAGCCTTCACATCTCCTCCTCATACAGGGCCCACATCTCACTGCCATACAGCATTTCACTTCATACCCATGGATCATACCATTTTCCCTTCACTTTAAGTGAGAGACCTTTGGTTTCTAACAGTGGTAAAAACTCTTTGAACTTTCTCCATCCTATTCTTATTCTAGCAATTACACTTTTTGTACAATCTCTTCTAGTGCGTATCATCCCCTGAGTAGCAAGAATTAGCTACAGCTTCCAGAGAGTCACCAGGAAATCTGAGGAAATCAGTTTTTCATGTATCTGTAGTCTTTATGGCTCCTGTGCATCTTCCACATACAAATAATACTTTCTTTGTTAATCTTCCAACAGATCCACTACACCTCTTGTGTCTCCATAGCTTGCATTGGGTACACCAAATAAATTTTCTACCTATAATTTTCCTATATATCAAGCAGAGTCATTTACTCGAAGGGCCTTGTCCAATTTCTCACTTTCTAAGGACTTTGGTCTTTGCTAGGTTTACTTTAAGACTCATAGATTCCAGATTCTGCTAGAAGGGCAAGATCATCAGCATATAGAGGTCCTCATGGGCTTCCAGTCTTAAAAACCTGTGATGGCCTGAAGGACAATGATGAACAAACTATGATATTGTTGTACCAGTTACTAGTGATAACACCTTCCTCCTGTGTGTGAGTGTATGTGGTGTGTGTATGTGTGAGTGTGTATTCATATAGGATTGTCGGCATGTGTTTATATGTACTGTGATCTGAGTATATGTGTATATAGTTATAGTTTTGTATGTATCTCTTATGTGTACATTTAGGTAGGATGGAGTGAAAGACCTTTTACTTATCTCCTTAACTGATGATAAACTTACTATATATTTGATGACTTTAATTACACTACCCGGCACTACTCTGTCTATAGAAACCCTTGATTATTTTAGAATGGCCTCCCATCAACAAATAAACATATGCACTCCATATTTTTCTTTTCTCTACTCATTTATAACTACTCTTAATTTATTATTTTAACTCACATCCATTGTCTGGAAATCTTCCATCACACATCTGTGACCTCTTCAGCAACACTTTTCAATTTTGTGTGTGTTCTTGATCTACTTATTCCATTATATATTGTATATTTCTAAAATACTTTATTTCTGTTTTGTTAAGTGCCTATTTTAGACCAACTTTCTAATTCTTCAATAAATTTGAATTTAAAAAAGTAGAACTTGAAAGTAACTCTAGCTTAACAAATGTTGGCTATGTTCATGTTGACTGTTTACAATCTTACCAATTTAAAATTTGCCTGATGATGGTGAACTATATATTAAGATGTAATCTTTTACAACTACATCATCATTATCTAATGCCTACCTTCCATACTAGCATGTACATTAAATAAAATTCTAATGAAAGAGCTGTCAAATTTTAAATGCCATTCATGTTTACTATTTTATCTGTGTGATTTTATCTGTGTGTGTGTGTCTTTGTGGTTGTGCTCCACCACTGCTACTGCTTGACAACTAGTGTTGGTTTGTTTACATTCTCAATTATTTGGCAAAAAGAAACCGACTGAATAAGTTCCAGACTTAAAAAATAAGTTATTAGGTTCAATTTGTTCAATTAAGCTCTTCAAGGCAGTACACCATCATGGTAGTAATTGAATGTCTGAAGTAAGAAAAGATAATCCATTATTGTCTTTATTTCATTGATATTACCATTAACTTTCTGCTTTTGGTGAATCTAATATACAAGCAATCATTCAGTTTCTTGTAAAATGGTCAAAAATTCAATATTCATAACCAACTTCATCATATTCTCTTCATTTTTTTCTTCTATAAATTAATCTCTCTTTACCTGCCTGAATAGACCATATTTTGTTGAGGAGATCTAAAAAGATCCCTTAATTTTTGTAAGAGATTAAAAGGGATAAGAAGGAGAATGAATTAGGAATAATTGTTGCTTTCTTTCCCTTATATCTTTCAAAAATAGACCCCTTCTCATCTGATTAGTATAATAATGCAAAAATAATTGCACAACATATGATTTGTGAATACAGGTTTGAAATGACATAGAAATCAGACATAGAATAGAAACCAAGCCAAACCAGCCTGCCAGTCCCTGGTCAAAACATCTAACCATGCATGCATGGACAACAGATGCCAAAAGATGATGATTGTGTGAATGCACATTTCCTAGCGCAAGATATATATATAATAAATGTGCTCTATCAAACATTGTGTATTAAGCAAACATCAATACATCGGACACTGAATTTTTTTATATGGGTAGTACGGCCCAGAAATTAAAACTTCATCTGGCAAATCACTTGAACACATTTAAGAACAGAAATCTTATGAGCTCAACAAGTCTCAGTAAATTAATTTGGAGACTTAAGGACAAAGGAAAGTCTTTTAAAATTGATTGGTAAGTATTGGATAATCGATCATCGTACTGAATTGGGGATAAATTTTGTTTTTTGTGTACTTTGGAAATCTATATGATATTAAAATCTCAACACAAATTACTTAATTCCAAGAAATAATTGCACTCATTCTGTAAACACAGACTTGCAAAAGAACTTTTGTAGATAATGTCTTCGACAATTGATTTTCTAAGATAGGATTCTAAAATTAGCGTAAGGGAAATTACACTTCATGAATATAATTTTGAAATGGAATTAAATCACATGCAGCAGTTAGAAAGTTTTTTGAAAAATGTAACCATAACGATGTCAACAGCTGATTTAAGTAAACAACATGATCAACTGAAAGCAGTTTCGACTAAGTTAAATCTATTGAAGATTTTAATAATTAACAGTAATACATATTATTATTAAATGAAACATATTTATTCGATATTTATGTAGGGATACCTCGGAAATGTGTGTTTTACTACAACTTTTTACAGCCTTGTGGACTGAAAGATTGGAATAAATGTTTAAATAAAACTTTGAATTGATTTTGACTTTATCACTCTTTATTGAAGTATATATATATATATATATATATATATATATATATATATATATATATATATATATACATATATATACTAGATGACCTGTTACCCATTGGGTAACCTAAATCTTGTCACCACCAATATATAAATTCTGAAGCCCTTGGAGCAAAGGTTGTAGATTTTCCATTCTAACTTTACCTTTCATGCAACAAAATTTTGAAGTTTTCCCTGGAAAGAGAAGAGCTCGAAAATGAATGTATATTTTAGTTATTAATCCAACGTCAGCAGTTTTGTGGATGTTCTCTCCTTCTATTATTATCCCTGATATTTTGTTGCCTGAAACGCGCAGGTCTTTTGAAATCCACCTCCGATTCATATGTAATAGTTCTCATGAATGTTATCTTTGCAGGGTTGTTTTGTGAATCTAGTATAGGTACTGAATCTAATGTACATATCGGAGGTGGATTCGAAACATTAATAGCAAATTGAGTTAAATGTGATCTGCCAGTGATAATTAATGGAGTTCGATGTACTATTTGGTCCTGTTTAAACTTCACTGGGACCTCATTTTCAACACCCTCAGTTAACTTTTTGAAGGTTTGTCTCTAAAGTAAAGTTAGGCTCTTCACCAAGACCTATTTCTACGTTCACCAGATTCTGAAAGGGAAACAAAATTGTTCACTAGATTTATCAACAAAGTCAGTTGGCCATTTTCTATTGTTTGAAGGAGCCCACTGGCTTCTTAAATCACCAGAGTATGTATTAATTTCTGAAGGTAAACCGTTAGTATTTTTTATAGTTGGTAGTTGAAATGT